>JBBPBX010078176.1:0-11406 GCA_038048925.1 Garcialebias charrua | reverse complement strand
TATATAAATTTTTTTTTTAATGAAGAAACTCAAACTTTGTTTCCCACAAATATTTTTTGGTGTCAGATGAGTTTGTCCTAGATGTGAGACATTAAAAAAGGACCCATAGACAATTACCGTATTTTTCGTACTATAAGGCACACTTAAAATCCTTTTTCTCTAAAATCCACAGTGAGCCACAGTGAACTCTAAGCACTAATAGCATGAAAACAATAAAAACAATATACTGAACAGAAGCAAGATCATGAGTCTGTGTGAGCAGATGAGCACGCATGAACACAGCAACATGAAAAAGATCAGCAGCAACATGAAACAGATAAGCAGCAACATGATGTGATTTTACACAGTGATTATCCTGATTAGAGATTCATGAGTCTAACAGCCTCAGGGTAGAAGCTGTTCCTCAGTCTAGTGGTTCTACACTTAATGCTCCTTAACCTCCTTCCTGAGGGGAGCGGGAGCAAAAAGTGTGTGTGCTGGGTGAGTGGGGTCCTTCATGATGCAGGTGGCTCTCTTCCTGCATCTGGAGGTGTAGATGTCTGTGATGGTGGGGAGACCGACTCCAACAGACTTCTGTGCAGCCTTCACCACTCTCTGCAAATCTTTTCTTTCTGCAGCTGTGCAGCCACAATGGTGCATATGCGCATGGCGCATAATGGCGCAATAGTAAAAAAAAAAATCTCAATTTGTACGCATCCTTTTATGATAGTATATTGTTGTCTTTGTTGTCCACTGTTGTCATCACTCTTTGTTAAAATCAGGCTCTCTTGTAAATGAGTCCACAAGGCTCACTGGAATTAACCTGTCTAAATAAATGTTGAATGAATAATATGGTGCACCTTATAATCCAAAAATTATGGTATTGCATCTATCATTAAGAATAGTACTACTTAAGAAGTAAAACAATGCCTTGACCAAGTTTTTTCTTGTTTTTGTTTTTCTCTTCTTCAGCAAAAATAATGTCTCTGCACTGCAACAGTTGGAAACTAAAACAGCTGCTGAGTCTAAATTGTGAAACAAAAATGCAATTCTTTGTTGTAGCCCCACTGCATTCTGAGTGAGACTGAGCAACCAGCCAGCCATGAATTCACATATTGAAAACCATGGTTCATTTTTGTGTACACATTTTGCAAAACTGTATTCTAGGCTGTTCACTTTATTTTGTTACCCACCTGCTCAGCTCACATCGTACCAACCTGATGATGGCTTCACTCGAAAACAGGAAAATAATACCAAAACCCCAGAGAACAGATCCTCTGCTGAGGTTCTCTCTCTTCTTAAATAATAATAAAAACTTTATTCACACAAGAGTTTAAAAGACACTTTTACCCATGTTATATTTTTACTTGTTGCTAGTAACTTGCCTACAGACAATTAACCATTCCTGATGAGGCGAATAGCACTGAATTGTTTAAGATAAGTTCAGTTATAAGACACATAAACAGCCCAAGTTAAATGTGATGTTCTTAAATAAAACAAAGACACTAAACTGAAATCAGCATCTGGCAGTCACAACAGCTGCTGATAGGTTTTAATGAATATTTACAGTTTTGATGCTTTGACACACAAATGATTATAGGTAAAGTAACTAATTACGGATTAATGTTGCGTCGCCTGCTATGGCTCACAAAGATAGGAAATCAATGAGCCTTAGCCGAAAGCAAGGAATGAGTTCTGTCCATCTTTTCTGTTTACACTGCACCTCTTCTTTAAATTGAGAAAACATTAGACAATTAGACCTGTTGGCATCTACTCGGTAAAATAGGCCAGTGGATCAGGAGAGACTAGTTTCGGGTTTGAGGGACAAAAATGCTACATTTTACAAAAAAAAAGCTGAAGTGATTCAGATCACATTACTGTATTTTTCAGACTATAAGGCACACTTAAAATCCTTTAATTTTCTCACAAATCAACAGTGAGACATGTGTTAATTCTGGTTGTGCTTACTGACCTCGAACCGATTTTATGTGTTACAATGGAACAATGTTGATGGTTATTGTGAATGAGTTGAATAAAGCTTGACTCATCTGACTGTTTTGTTTCACTTAATGTGTCTTATAATCCGGTGTCTCTTATACTGTAGTAAAAAAACACACAAAAAAACAGTATTTTGCCGGTTCTTTGTAACCAGAGTCCACCGGGACAAAGGCAAAGACTCTAATGTCTAATGTGTGGCACAAGGTCCTGGGTTCAATCCCTGGTTGAGCCTGGGTCTTTCTGTGTAGAGTTTGCACATTCTTCTCCTACTTGCATAGGTTTTCTCTGGGTAATCCAGTTTCCTTGACCAAAAAACATGCATGTTAGGCTGCCTTCAGGCCCAGGCCTCCCTTGCAAAAGAGATCTGTCTCAATGGGATTTGCCTGGTTAAATAAAGGTTAATAAATACATTTTTTTGTTGTATACCTCACTGTTGACTTGACTTATTCATTCAACCTTTATTTATACAGGCTAGCCTTATAGATACATGGTGCAAATATAGACTTTACCAAGAATCCCCACGGTGCAGAGTTGTTCTTTAAAGATTCAAAGAGCAGCTTCAGAGCTTTTCTCCCCATGTTCAAGCCCTCCAAGTCCCCATGGACATGTTTAATATATTGTTTCAGATCTTCTCACAGCAAGCTTGTTAGAGAGTGAAAATTACAACCGTTCAGGCGTAAAGACGTGTCACAGTTGCAACGTTTCCAATTTGTTTCCTCAGCAAAAAATAAATAAAAATAGAACAAAAAATAAATCTGCAACAACTAAATGCTTGAAATGATGCTGCCAGTGTTGTCCAGTGCAGAACTACAGCAGAAGAGATGGTGAAGCATCTTCAGTTTGTCTTTGAACAAAGCTGGATCATCCTTCAGAGCCTGTGGGTCGGTTTACAGGCACTTGCACACACATGCAGTAAAGCACACACTGCGCCTGGGCGATCCAACATGGTGACCCTTTGTTATCTGCTCCTCTCCAGCTTTGTTGGCTCAAATCATCTGGTCTGTTGTCGCTGTTTTGAAGGTGCAGCAAAACGATCCTGTTCTACTACAGGCACACCTCAGAAGCGCTAAACCAAAGGATGATGAAAACCATTTTTCCACACGTGAGACTCGTTCTCTGTCCGTTTGCGTTTATTTTTATCAGCCGCTGTGAAAGTCGAAGGAGTGTGTGATGTGTTTGGGTGTCTGCTCGTTACCAAAAACTGAAAGTTATGCACCATAACTCATGTTCCCTGAAGGAAGGGAACGAGGTGCAACATATGCTATGGGGGAATTGCGCCCCCGTGCGATTACCTGAAGGAATACATTCACGCCTTTACGGCAGGGACGTCAGCGTTGCGCCAGAGGCCCCGCCCTCTGGGTACTTAAAGACCGTGTAAAGTGAAATTAAATTTGTGTTTTTATTTTGTCACACGGCATAAATATGTGTTATTAATCACCCATATAAATCTGACTGATTAAAAACATTGATTTCCTTATAAAATTAAGTCTCAAAAATCATGAAAATACATGATTTTGCCTTGCTCTAGAACGCTGGGGGCGTGTCGCACATGGGCGTTGTTTCAGCGCAGTCCTGCGCCATGTCCAGCCCCCTTCAGAGCTGAGCTGTGTGGGGAGGCATAAGGCGGAAGCAGAGATCCACCTGCTCTGTTTTTATCTGAGTTCTGGCTTCCAGCAGCTCCTTTTTCCAAGAGTTACGCTGTTTTTAGTGCACAAACAACTCTGGTTATGTTTTTAAAGTTGAGGACACATAACTCCGCTGTTATAATCAGCGCTATTTTTAGAAGATGAGCGGACTCGCGGTCCGAACCGGTCACATCGCATGCGGGGTCTGATCGCCACACACACACACACACACACACACACACACGCGCACGCGCCCGCGGTCACATCGCATGCGGGGTCTGATCGCCTCTCACTCACACACACACACACACACACACACGCGCGCGCGCGACCCGGTCACATGCATGCGGGGTCTGATCGCGCGCGCGCGGGGGGGGGGGGCGGAGGTGCAGGTGGCATGTGGTCGCTCCAGCAGCACGCCAGTACTGGAGGGAGACGGTCGGTAGCGAGTGAACGGCTCCACCGAAGAACGCATTTATAACGGCTGGAGCTGCAGGGGGTGGGGCTTGTGACCGCGTGACGAAACGCGGTCACATTTAAACCACGCCTAAAAAATCCTGAAAGAGAAATGTGTTTATACACAGTTTGATCTATAACTCCAAAATTAATTGAGCTACAATTTTGAGACTTTTTACTCATTTACAAGATTACAATTACGACATTTATAATGTTTATTGAAGAAAATGTTGAAATTCACTTTACACGGTCTTTAAGCCGCTGACGCCCATTCATCATTCTCCAAAATGCACTTCACCGAGCTTTCAGCATTGAAAGGGTCAGATATGTTGCACCTCGTTCCCTTCCTTCAGGGAACATGAGTTATGGTGCATAACTTTCAGTTCCCTTTCAGTCATGTCTCTCAGTGCAACATATGCTATGGGAACGTAATTCATTCACGTCCTTGAAATGCTTAGCAAAATGCATGTGAGAACATCTGCCTTAAAACGACAGGCATTTCCCAGCTGCTTTCTACAAGGTATGTAGAGAGCACAGCCTGAGAAGAAAAAATGCCAAATGTAGAAACATCAGCTTGATGTTACCACTGGACATATAGATAAAAAACACCAGCTAGAGACAGCATAAGCGTGCTCCACTAGTGCGATTACTCATCATCTCCTTTTTTTCTCTGGAAAACCTGAGAAACAGGAGGAAAAGAGCAAGGGACCCATTACGCCACTAGTAATTGGGTGGCAATGTGGAGGTAGGAAGCCCAGGTCAAGCACAGGGTAACCTCCCAAGTCCCCAGGGGAAAATTTTTACATATACAAGGGGCACGACTGGCAAGTGGAGCCCATCCTGATGTTGGAGACCCGTTAAGGAGAGGGGAACCCCTCCATTGAACATCTCCTAAGCAAACATAAACACCAAGGGACACCCTTGTGTATGTTGTTGCTGTTTGTTTTGGGATAAAGCAATCAAAGCCTTAGGCCCTCAGCCAGTTCCCTTCAAAGGCCAGGCTGAAAGCCGCCACAACTCCGGACGTGGGTGTAGAAGCTGCCCATGTGCCTGAGTCAGCAGGTCCCTGTGAGGAGGCAATTGCCATGGTATCCCTGATAACATTGAGATCAACTCCGGGAACCACGGTTTCTGCGGCCATCTGGGTGCTATCAGGATGAGGGAGAGGGCTCCCTGACGTACACGTTCCAGTGTCACCTCGATCAGAGGGACATGTGGAAAAGCATAGTACAGCACCCCTGCTGGCCAATCATGGGCCAGAGCATCCGTTCCCAACGGTGCATCTGTTTCCTTCAAAGAGAAGTAAAGGTCACACTGTGAGCTAGCTCTGCAAGCGAACAAGTCCACAGAGGCTCTCCCAAATCGTGACCAGACCTGCTCCACAACCCGGGGGTTCCATCTCCATTCTGACGCCAGGAGAGGCCCTCTTGAGAGGGCATCCGCTCCATAATTTAGATCACCGGGGACATGAATCGCCCTGAACGACAATATTCTCTGAGCACACCACGTGAGCATCTTCTGCGTCAGGCCGAGGAGGGCCCGGGACCTTGTCCCTCCCTCTCTGTTGATGAAGGACACTGTGGTCCTGTTATCTGATTTCACTAGGACATGCTGCCCTGTAATCAGACCTTTGTTGAAGAAGTATTTTACTGACAGGAATACGGCCAACAATTCCAGGAAGTTGATATGTAATCTTGCTTCCTGTTCAACCCAAAGGCCACGGGCATTCTGATATCTGCAGATCGCCCCCCATCCTGTTTTTGAGGCGTCCGTCGTGATGACCACACGAGATGACACCCTACCCAACGGGACCCCTTCCGTGAAGACAGACAAGTCTCTCCAAGGTTCCAGGGCCCTCAGGCACTCTGAATCTATTCTAACCTTTCCTGCTCGACCAGGCAGGGCGGGTTGTGTCTGTTGGTTTAGCCATACTTGTAGGGCCTGCATTTTCAGCAATGCGCGTGGCACACAGGGTATGGCTGCCACCAAGAGGCCTAAAAGGCATTGGCACGTTTTCATGGGGACCCGCTGATCCAGTTTAAATTTTTCCAGGCAATGGCGAATCGAGGAAACTCGTTCCTTTGAGAGCCATGCCCTGTACCGGACGGTGTCGATCTGTACTCCCAGAAATACGGTAACCCGTGATGGAGTTAGGTCACTCTTTTGTAGGTTTATGACAAAACCGAGAGACTCCAGGTGAGAGATCACCCTGTAGGAGTGTGACTGGGCCTGTATTCTGCTTCCAGCCAGAATCAGGAGGTCATCCAGGTAGTTCATAACCCTGAGTCCTTGATTCCTAAGGGGGGTCAGGGCTGCGTCCAGACATTTAGTAAATGTACGAGGAGCCGTCTTTAAACCGAAGGGTAATGCTTTGAATTCATAAGCGTTTCCCTCGAAAGCAAAACGGAGGAATTTTCTGTGTTTCCTCCACACGCCTACATGGAAATAGGCATCTTTCAAATCCACTGTACATGCGTAGTCTCCTGGTCTCACAGACTGGAGAACCTGCCGCAGTGTAAGCATCTTGAACTTAAAAGTTTTTATTCTCTTGTTCAGAGTCCTGAGATCCAGTATCGGTCTCAGGGAATGATCCTTTTTGGGCACCAGGAAGTACTTGCTGTAGTGGCCGGAGCGTAGTTTGCGTTTCGGGACCAAACTTATTACTCCCTTATGCAACATCGTCAAAACTTCCTCCCTCAGCACGTGTGCACGTGCAAGGTTAATTTTTGATTGCAGTACCCCTTTGAAGGGGGACGGTCTTTTTGGTGAACTGCAACTTGAGGCCATGAGTCATGACATATTGTTGTCATGACCCATTCGTTTGGTAGACATGCCCTCCAGGCCTGCGCGTGCGCCATGAGCCTGGAAAGCATGTCCAACTGCTGCTTGTCGTGCTTAAGTGCGGGAGGGATGGCCTTTGACCCCTCTCACGCTCTCTCGAGCAAGCTGGTCGGCCCAACAGAAGATATCGCGAGATCTGACTGTCTCAGGCAGAGCTTGTGTATCTTGCTGCGGTTCATAGTTTGACCACGTGGTTTGTGTTTAATGAAAATGGGACTCGAGTCAAGAACCAGGGCAGTCTGTGCTTTGGTACTTTTATTTTTGTACATGCATGAAACAGTGTTTGTTTTGATTACACATACAGTAGGCGAGTCATGTTTAGTGCGCACACATGTCACCAGCTCCTCGTAGTGTTCTACAAGTGGAGACTGGGCTCAAAAGGTTAGGTTCTCGTACCACGTGGGCAGGCAAACCTGTAAAATTATCAGTTCATCCTGTTTCATCAGGCCCGAATCTGCTTTCCACATGGGGTCATCAAAGAGGCCCTCGACCGGTACTGGAAAGTCTCACTGTCACCAGCAGGTCTCTTCCGTGGAAGGCCACGCATGTCTTCCTCTGGGGGTGCAAAGCTTTTTCTCGGCAGCCCCTCGCGGAGGCCTTCCGCCTGTTTGCGTCTTTGTTCCAGCCTGGCCTGGATGCGTTCCAGAGCTCCCCCGAAGAGTCCCGTCGGCTCGATTGGGTGCTGGAGGAAGGGGGACCTCTGGTTTTCCGGGAGGTCCGTCAAAGTCAACCAAAGATGGCGTTGGGCAACAACTATTTCCGTCATTGCTCTGCCTTGCGTGATGGCTATTGTCCCCATCATGCGGAGCACAAAGTCAGAGGCGCGGCGGGCCTCTTCCATGGCCTTCATTGCGGCTTGTTTGTCTGTCGTTACCTGGAGATCCTGCAGTTTTTCTGCCAGGTACGCCTGCATCATGGTCGATGTGTTCATCACACGAGCCGCAAGGCCCTGAGCCTTATAGCACTTTTCAAGTTGTTTCTCCGTAGCGCGGCAGGCCCTGCGTGGCAGCGCTGGCTTCGCCCCCGTAGCTGCGGGGGCCAGATAAGCCGCCAGGGTCTCCTCTATCGGGTACGCTGGTGAGGCCTGCTGTCTCCATTCCAGCGACATCCAGGTGCCGAGATAGTGGCAGCGTCATGGGAGCTCCGGGTTTCACCCAGGAGCGTTTAAGCTCCATGAGGAAATCCGGGAAAATGGGCATTTTTTGTGACGTTGTCGGCTGTTTTTTTTGCATAGAAGTAGTTTCCCACCAGCCTCGTAACCTGTTGGCGAGGCATGGGGTCGGGCCACGCGACCTGCAGTGCATCCGCCGCCCTATGGCACAGGTCGAACAGAGCAGGGACCGACACGTCCTGTTCCGGTAGAATTTGCGCCAGGTTCTGGGAGGAATCCACACTTTCTCCTCTGCAACCGTACTCGGCGTCTTGGTCAGACACTTCGGGCGTCGAGTCCTCGACGGGGACCGAGGAGTCCGACACGTTCTCATCCCCGACTTGACCACTGCATTCCAGGTCCACATTCTCGAGCTCCGGCCCGGGAGCGTGCAGCTCTGCGAGGCGTGCGGCCTTCAGCGCCGCGGCCTTCACCATGGATTTAGCCAACGCGTCCGTGCGGCGTTTCCTCACTACCGCCGGCATCCGACAGCAGTGGGAGCAGGAGTCGGGGGATTCCAGCGCTTTTCTTGCATGCAGAATCCCTAGGCAGACAGGACAGGCCTCGTGGGTGTCCGTCGCCGAGAGGGAGTAGCCGCAGCCGCTGGGGCAGGGGCGCGAGCGAGGGCTCGTCATCCTGCTGGTTTTCTTCTGAGTCTTTGTCCTCCGTTTTCCCTTCTCGGGAGCCATGTCCGGAGACGAGAAGTGTCGAGGCTGTTCCTAGTTTCCTTTTGTTCGAAGCCGTCCTCTCCGTCATCTTGCTTTCGCTGTCTAGCCTGCTAATGGTTAGCAGGGAGTGTTGTGACGCAGTTAGTGCCGTCGAGCGAAGCAGCTGCGAAGAGAGAAGAAAACATTGAGGTAAGTAGAAAAACGCTGGACTAGCTTTCACCAACCCAGCAGTACGTAGGAAAAAATTCTCTGTATGCTCAGCATAGGGAGCAAGCTCACCTCTGATCGAGCGATGCGACAACAGAGAAGTCCCACGAAGTTCAGGTTTTAAGTGAGGTGAAGGGCAATAAGAGAATGATGAATGGGCGTCAGCGGATTAAGTACCCAGAGGGCGGGGCCTCTGGCGCGACGCTGACGCCCCTGCCGTAAAAGCGTGAATGTATTCCTTCAGGTAATCGCGCGGGGGCGCAATTCCCCCATAGCATATGTTGCACCGAGAGACATGACTGAAAGGGAACTTCTCATAACTCCCTGGATGGATTTTTAAGGAAACTAGCAGAAAGTAACCACTCTGACTAACTGCAGCTAACTGTTAGAGTCAATCAAATTCAAGATGGCCAAAACAACCAACTGACCTTAAAAAAAATAATCCCAAAATCGATATAACTTTGTTGTAACAATGGCCTCATCATCAACATTTATTCCGAGCAAAGACATTTGTTTAAACTTGTCATCAACTATCCGAAGTAAACTGCGGCTGTCTGTTAGCAAAATATCTCATCAA
The DNA here is from genome assembly GCA_038048925.1 of Garcialebias charrua. Classification (NCBI taxonomy): domain Eukaryota; kingdom Metazoa; phylum Chordata; class Actinopteri; order Cyprinodontiformes; family Rivulidae; genus Garcialebias; species Garcialebias charrua. The sequence continues at coordinate 1,905 of JBBPBX010078176.1, read as the reverse complement.
CTGCAGGGCATATTTTAATGAAACTTTGAATCATTGGTTCAGTTCAACTGATAATACCCTGATGCATGCTCAATAATCCAGGTAGAAAAATCTAAAAAAGCTAAGTCTGGTCCTCTGGACATAAAAAACAAAAAAAAAAAAAAAAAAAAACCTGTAGAAACGTTTCGTCTTTCGTCCGAAAGACTTCCTCAGTCTGAGGTGCTGTATTCAGCTCAGTCTTATAAATAGCACCCTCTCACAGTGGATCAACCAGTTGGCTGATGACAGCCGAAACCAGCTGCTCACATGATCAAGGAGGACCATCAGCCTAACGATGGATCGTTAGCACCCTGATGGTTGTTTGCTATTCACAGAGGGCTGAGTGATACTAGCAATAACAGCATTGTAAGAGGGGGACAGTTGAACCTGGAGGCCTCCACCCCTATTTATAAGACTGAGCTGAACACAGCTTCTCATACTGAGGAAGTCTTTCGGACGAAAGATGAAACGTTTCTACAGTTTTTTTTTTTTTTAATGTCCAGAGGACCAGACTCAATTTTTTTTAGATTCAACTGATAATGTTTTGGTGCCAACTAAATTCAATTTGGTTGCTGTCAACTCAATTGGAACACACAAATGGTATAAAACTGTCACCTTACAAGATATTGTGCTAACATTTGGTGTAGTAGTAGTTTACAGTCTTCTGCAACAGATAATCCTAATTCTTCTCATTGTGTCAAATCTTTGCTCAAAACTGCTGGAGTCAACACATTTTGTCTGATAGCAAAATATCTTCTGATACGGGATGAATTTTAATGAAAGTTTTAGAAAGTATTCAATGTGCGTCTACAAGTCATTAATTCAATTCAAGTTGAATATCACAGCTGCTACGACTCTGTCAGTTTTACAGATATTGAGCTAAAGAGCTTCATGTTATTTTCAAGGTTTTTCCCCAAAATGCCTGCAACGCCCTTTCTCAGCACATGTTTATTTCAGTCTAAAACTCTGGCCTGAAAGGTGGTGGGGTATTTTTTTTTTAAAGCATGCAGTGAGGAAAAATTTGCGCTTGAACTTTATACAGTAATGTCCAAAATCCACAGAGACTTGAGAGCTTTTTGTGTGAACCAACAGAAACAGGTTTAAAGAAATAAAAAAGTTGAACTTCTTTTTAGCAAAAGTGTTCCATCATTTGTAACACTCACATTTGATTTGATTTTGATTTGATGTTTATTCGTTCATTTTAAAAGAACAATACAAGACAATTTCATCAGATACAAGAATACAAGTAGGATAAAATGAAAGGAGCAGAAAGAAGATGAAATCTTATTATATCTGCCCCTTATTTCACAGTTTGTTCAACCAATGATAACCTTCAAACTACATCACAAAATGAATAATTCTACTTAATTTTACTAACTGTAATACACAAACTACATCACAAAATGAATAATTCTACTTAATTTTTCTAACTGTAATACACAAACTACATCATTCTAACTGTAATACACAAACTACATCAGAAAATGAATAATTCTACTTAATTTTTCTAACTGTAATACACAAACTACATCACAAAATGAATAATTCTATTTAATTTTTCTAACTGTAATACACAAACACACTAAGCTACATCATCAGTCAACATAAGTGTAATACTCAAACACACTAAGTTACATCATATACAGTTTTTGAGCGTCTTTTTTGACCTTTTTCTTAAATGTATATTGATTTTGCATTTTTAATGCAATTTTAATTTTTACATTTACCAAAGCTGTCCATTCTTCTGTATTATTTAAAGTAAAACATTAACATTTGTATGAATAAATCTGAAATATAATTTAGGTCAAGAAAAGAGAGTGTGCTGCTTATCTGCCATTAATCTTTTGTTTTAATGTATTTGAGTCCTGTCTAAAAGAGTTCTGTCTT
>JBBPBX010078175.1:0-16684 GCA_038048925.1 Garcialebias charrua | reverse complement strand
TGTTCCCCAAACCACGGCCCGCGGGCCGCATCCGGCCCGCCCCCACCTTTGGTCCGGCCCCCAGGAAAAAAAAAAAAAAAAAAATTTTTTTTTTTTTTTTTTTTTTACAAATGAATACATGTACAGTACTGTACGGTCACCAAGTACTTAGCCTATCCTAACACAGTTTTTAAAAATGAAGGAGTAAGTTGAATTGTCTCCCTTTCACATAAAGCTGTCGGTGCACAGTAAACATGGATGGAAAACTAGCAAACAAGCAAACAAAAACGTATTATTTTCATACAGAGTGGGAGGAGGAGTATTTTTTTGTTTATTCTAATTCAAAGTCTATTTGCCTCATCTGTAATTCGAGCTTCACCTGGCGTGGATGGAGAGTTCTTGAGTCTGCTCTCAGAAGAAAAGTATCCTTACATTCGAAGATGTGCTTTGAACTTAACAGCACTTTTTGGATCTACCTACCTGTGTGAGTCTGCTTTTTCACACATGAAAATCATCAAGTCCAAAAACAGATCCACAATAACTGATGATCATCTGGAGACCTGCCTGCGCCTCGCAACTTATGAGACCCTGGCCTCCTCCTCTCAGTGTCAGAAGTGCCACTAAGGTAGAGACACATTTATTTTATACAGCTTGCACCAGATGACACCATCCTGCTGCACAGAGCAGCTGCCTAGTTTTGATATTTAGGTTTTATTGAGGTTTGAAATAGTTGTTGGAGATTTGTAAATCTGCACCTTTGTAAGTCACTTTTTGTAAATAGTTAGTGTAAATGAGGGAGTTTTATATTGTTCAGTTCATTGTTTATTCGTTTCTTTAAAAAATATGGTGTGCTTTTCAAATATTGCGTCCTTTTACTTTGATAAAATACTTTAATTAAATAAAACTAGCAACACATTATGTTCTGTTTTATTTACTTTAAAGAAGTGAGGAGTAGGGAGATGAAAAGTTTTGTTTTTTGATACTGAGACTGGACGAGTAGCTCTCGGCAAACTGCCGACTTCAAAAGTAGCTCTTGGTTCAAAAAAGGTTGGGCACCCCTGATTTAGGCACTCCTGCAATTGTCACACTTTTTCCTGTTAAAAACTGACTCCGGCCCCCCACCAGAGAAGGGAAAAGTTATGTGGCCCTCACAGGAAAAAGTTTGGGGACCACTGCAGTAGGTGAAGACACAGAGAGACCAAATAGATTGGGTCAGACTGTTAAACCCAAAACAGTCAATGTCAGTACAGTGCAGATGGATAAGAAAAGTCAGAATGTAGTTCAGATGCAGGCAGAAGTCCAAGCTAACCGTACTGCCATACAGGAGCTAACAGCACAGGTTTCATCACTGACCAAGAGTTTGGAGAAAGCTTTAACACCTATGCTTAGTCCAGGGACTGAAAACATTCTCACACCTTCTCCCCACCAAAAACAGTCAGTAAAGTCAGAAGCTAAACGAAGATGTCAGCAATGTGTCTCCCAAAGAAACGAGAACTGCAGTCACTGTTTCAAGTGCGGGAAAGAGGGACACAGAGCGGTTGGCTGTCTGATGAAGAACAACCAGTCGGGAAACGAGGTGAGGTCGCTGGGGTGGGACCACCAGTGATCAGAGAGAATGCAGAGTCCCACACCACTGCAACGCCGCATCTTCAAGTGGGCACACCATCTTCCACCAGGCCCATCAAACAAAACAACTTTACTGAGAAGAAACATGTTGCACAGCTGATTGGTGGTAGATGCACGGTGACATGCCAACTAAATGGTGTCAAATTGCAGATGCTACTGGACAGTGGGGCACAAGTGAGCATAGTGGAGAAGTCATGGGTGCAGAAAGCTCTACCAAATGTAACGATCCAACCACTTGAGAGTCTACTACCAGAACACCCTCTCAAAGTCACAGCAGCTAATGGAACAGAGGTGCCATTTGATGGGTGGATAGAAGTCCTGCTCGAGATCAAAAGCATCAAATATGGTTCAGTTGCCCTCTATGTTCCGTTGCTTGTAAGTCAAGAGAGTGTGAGCAGCCCTTTGCTAGGCTTTAATGTGATACAAGAAATCATAATGGGAAACACTGACCAGACGAACAACATCAACTTAGTGAACTTACTGTCAGAGGCTTTGAGAATTCAAAAGAGTAGTGTTGAAACTCTAGTCTCTGTGGTTTGCACTATGCCATCTCAAAAAGAATCAAAGAGTTCTACAGTGAGAGTTGGAAAGAAGGGTCTTAATGTTCAAAGTGGCCAAATCTGTGAAGTGAAATGTCGCATCAGAACTTTTCCAGGAGGAGGAGTAATGTTGTTTGAACCAGACATACAGAGCATCATATCGGACGGGTTGGAGTTATTCCCTGCTCTGGTTGACGTACCTGTTGGAGTTTCAAAAATGGTGAGAATTCCAGTCCAGAATTCAACCAATCACGACATTTTCTTACATCCAAGAACAGCTTTAGGATTCATCGAGGAAATTGATGGAACCAAACCTGTAAATATCTCTCAATCATCTCGCAAACGAGTCAGTGGACAGGATGACCCACTCTTGTGCACCACCCAGGTGAACTCACTAAATGATGGAGACTATTCCAAAAAGAGAAACCATACACCTGTTGAGTCACAAGAGAAATGGCATCCAAATGTCAATTTGGGTCATCTCTCTGAGCATGAACAGGATATGGTACGCCAAATGTTGTATGAAGAGTCGGATGTATTTGCATCTGAAGAAGGAGACATTGGATGCATTCCTGGTTTACAGCTCCAGATTACCACAACAGATACCACCCCTGTCCAGAAAAATTATAATTCCATCCCTCGGCCATTGTATAAAGAGGTCAAGGATTATATTTCCAACCTTTTGGATAGAGGGTGGATAAAAAAATCAATTTCAGCCTACTCCTCACCTGTCGTCTGCGTGCGAAAGAAAGACCACAGTCTGCGTCTTTGTGTTGACTTCCGTGAACTCAACCGTAAAACCACTCCAGACCGCCATCCACTACCACGCATTCAGGATCTATTGGACAGTCTTGGAGGAAATTCATGGTTCTCCATTTTGGATCAAGGAAGTGCATATCACCAAGGGTTTTTGAGCGAGGAGTCAAGGCATCTGACAGCATTTAGCACACCTTGGGGTCTCTACGAATGGGTAAGGATTCCATTCGGACTGACCAATGCGCCAGCTGCATTCCAGAGATGTATGGAAGGTGTATTAGAAGGCATCAGGGATGAGTGCTGCGTACCTTATTTAGATGATATCCTCTGTTACTCACAAACATTTGAGGAACATGTGGATCATCTGAGGCAAGTTTTCTGCAGAATGAGACAACATGGCATTAAACTTCGACCAGCCAAATGCGAGTTTTTCAAGAGACAAATTCGTTATCTGGGACGAATGATTTCAGGAGAAGGCATCCAGATTGACCCAAAAGATTTGGAAGCTGTAATAGCTCTGAAGGAGAAGAAACCTCACACAGTTGGAGAAGTTCGGACATTGCTAGGTTTCCTTAGTTATTACCGATCCTTCATCCAAGATTTCTCACGACTGGCAAGACCTCTGTTTGAACTCCTTCAAAGCTCAGCCGACACAAGTATGACCAACAAGCCCCAGACTTCTAAGGGTCGAGGTTGTAAAATTAAAGAAAACACAGGTCAGCTTCCCTCTCGCACACCTGTGACATGGACGACTGAACATCAGACTGTGCTATCCAAACTTGTGGAGATGCTGATCAATCCACCCATCTTAGCCTATCCCGACTTTGATCGTCCGTTTGTTTTGCATACAGATGCATCAAATGAAGGGCTTGGAGCGGTTTTGTATCAGTCCCAAAACAACAAGCTACGTGTTATTGGCTACGGATCTAGGACCTTAACACCCGCTGAACGAAACTATCACTTGCATTCTAGTAAACTTGAGTTCCTCGCACTCAAGTGGGCAATTTGTGATAAGTTTCGAGACTATCTGTATTACGCACCAACTTTCACGGTCTATACAGATAACAATCCCCTGACTTATGTTTTGAGTTCTGCCAGGTTAAATGCTGTAGGTCATAGGTGGGTTGGGGAATTGGCTGACTTCCACTTTGATATCAAGTATAGACCGGGAAAGAGGAACGCTGATGCAGATATGTTGTCCAGATACCCAATAGGCCTTGAACAATATATGAAAGATCACACCGAGACAGTGTCACCTGAAGTAGTGTCTGCAGTGTGGCAAGGCAACAAAGCAACACAAAGCAATGATGTTCCTTGGATTGCTGCATTACAACTTGCTGATGAAAATGATGAGGCTAACTTACCTGATGGTGCCATGACCATTATGCCTGAAAACATCAGAGCAGCACAACAAGAAGATACAGCTATTAAAGAGATTGGGTCATTGAAACAAAGAAACTGGAGTCCAAATGAAAAAGATAAAAGAACTATGTGTACCGAAACAAGGAGACTGTTGTACGAGTGGAACAAGCTAGTCATGGAAAACGGACTACTTTTCCGGAAAACAGAACTAAACAAACAGCTAGTTCTCCCAGAAAAACTCAAACCACTAGTGTTGAAGAGCTTGCATGACGACATGGGCCATGTCGGTCCTGACAAGGTGATACATCTGGCTCGAGAACGCTTTTACTGGCCGAACATGCAACAAGACATTGAGGATTATGTGACAAAGAAATGTCAATGTATTAAACAAAAACATCCCAATGTCCCACAGAGAGCTCCAATGGGATCCATCACAACTAGTGCGCCATTTGAGTTGGTCTCTATTGATTATTTGCATTTGGAGCCAAGCAAAGGGGGATACGAATATATCCTGGTTGTCGCTGACCATTTCACCCGCTTCGCACAAGCGTACCCAACGAGAAACAAATCCGGAAAGATGGCAGCTGAAAAGATATTCCAAGATTTTATTCCTCGCTTTGGGTACCCAGAGAAACTACATCATGATCAGGGACGTGAGTTCAAGAATGGCTTATTCCAAAGATTACAACAACTCGCAGTGCAATCTAGTGGAGCGACTGAACCGCACGCTTCTCCAGATGTTGCGTACGCTACAAGAGGAGAAAAAGAGTGACTGGAAAGATCATCTGCCACAAATAGTGCATGCATATAATTGCACGAGGCACGAAGCAACAGGATACTCACCTTTCTTCCTATTGTATGGCAGGGCTCCACGTCTACCAGTCGATTTGCTCTTTGGCACCAGGAGAGAAACTGAAAACTACAACCATCAAACCTTTGTTAAAAAGTGGGCTGAAAGGATGCGTGTGGCGTACCAAATAGCTGCCAACAACAGTCAAAAGTCTTCAGCTAAAGGCAAAAAGCAATATGACAGACGTGTCAGAGGTGTCGCTCTTCAGGCAGGTGATAGAGTCCTGGTTAAAAACCTCTCAGAAAGGGGAGGTCCAGGTAAACTCCGCTCATACTGGGAGCAGGTGGTGTACCGTGTGATTGAAAGAGTGGGAGATGGACCCGTTTACAAAGTACAGCCAGAGAGGGGTAACAAAACCATGCGTGTGCTTCACAGAAATCTGCTGCTGCCTGTCAACGATCTACCTCTGGAGGACGAACTTCCTGTGAGAGAACAAACAAAACAGAAAAGAAAGCGACAAACTGAAAGACGTGAGAATGAACCTGAAATGCATGACTCCGAAGAAGAAGAGTTTACTTACCACCATAACCTCCGGAGCAGAATCCCGTGTTATGGATTTGTAAACCCACAACAACTACGGCCTAACCAAACCCAAAATGAACAAGAACAGGTGGTGACAAGACAGAACCAAGAAAACCAAAATAATCTGCGTGCAACAGCTGAAGAGTTCTGTCCTTCTACAAGGGAAGCCACTGTCAGTGAAAGAAATACTGCTGAAACTGACGAAAGATCTGAAATGTGTGAAAGAGATCAGGATCAGTTGGAGATGGATGAAACCAGAGGGGAAAATAATGTACGGAGATCAGAGAGAAAAGGGAGACCAACAGAAAAACTAACATATGAGACACTTGGTCAGCCATCATACAGCTGCTGGAATGCAGGTGTTAGCCCATTGCTATTCAACCAACCCTTCACAATGACACCTGGTCTACTGTCATTTCCCTATGTTCCATATCCACATCTGTATCAGCAGTACACTCCCATACAGTGAGACTCACACAAGAAATTGTTAATGTCAGGAGACATTTTTTTAAGTGAGGGAGAGTGTTGAGAGGTGAAAAACAAGGCAATAGCAAATTAAAGCAATAATTAAGAAAATAGGAAAATAGACACCCCAACATAATTTTTATTTTTGTATCTTTAATTTCTCATTGTATTAAGTTCTTTAGTGTCATTTTAGTTAGTTCTATGCAATTTCACACAAAACCGCTAGAGGCGCTGTTGCGTTGGTGGCATAGAAAGATTGAGCACACAAGAAGAAGAATAAATCTTCTGGTTGAATGTGAAAAAAGGCTCAACGTGTGTGTCTCGTCTTTCTCATACCACAGGTCAGTAAAAAATGTGTTTTATGCATATATATTAGTTTCTTGGGAGAGTTGAAAGGTTATTAAATCGAATCTCAACTAATGAGTCACGAAGTTCGTTTTATAATTGTATTGTGTACAAAAACGGGACTTGTTCATGAAGGCTAATTGGAGCTAATGCTAGCAGATTTTGTGTATGTGGTGTTGCTTAGCAACAACTGAAGGCCTGCTGAATTCACTTTGAACTTATACTTTGCACTTTGTGAGGCTGTTCTCACACAAAGGACATTTTCTGTTCTCTTTATTTATAAAATGGACATTTTGTTATGGGTTCATGAAAAAACAGAAATATTGTTATGACATTAAGTAAGTAATGGCTACATATGTGTGAAGCTTAGTCAAGAGAGACAGCATTAAAGGAGCATTGCACCTTTTCAGTTTAAAGATTAGGTTTTCTTTGTGTTTAGAGAAAAGTTGTTCTGTTAAAACAATGGCTATTGCTAACAGCTAAGGTGTTTAAATATTAAAATATATTTTATTAATTTTTATTTTTTTTGATAGTTAAATACAGGTCTCAGAAAAGAGGACAAGGTATTGAATTTAAAGCACTAATTACAAAATTAATATGGTTTAGAGAAGTAAAAACTATTTGTGAATTAATTTTGTAATTTGACAGAATTCATAATGCTAAATAGAGCATGTTGAAAGAATGATTGTTTGGTTTAAATGCATATTATAGTAATTGTGTAATGTAATGAAGTTAATGGTTCTCTACTAAAGAATGTGTTACCTGAAATATGTGATCTATGAAGCGTGTTTAGAACACACAAGAAGAAGAATAAATCTTCTGGTTGAATGTGAAAAAAGGCTCAACGTGTGTGTCTCGTCTTTCTCATACCACAGCATCACACGTTGAGAGATCATCTTACACCTTACCCTCTGCCATCCAAGGTTGCAGGGTAACATAAGTCTTTATTTTGGCCTTTTTTGTACCAAAAATTACCGGTAACTTAAGGAGCCATCCTTGAAACTGAACCGAACCAAAATGTGATTTTAACATACCGTTACACCCCTAGTTGCTACAGTTTAAAGGAAATCCAAGCAAAATTAACTTTTAGTTGACTGTAGTGCTGGACGATATGGAAAAAATCATATATCAAGATATGGACTTTTTTATATCACGATAACGATATATATCACGATATATACAACATGATGTGTGTGTGTGTGTACAGGAAAAATTTGTACCAAAGTAGAAAAGGAGTTAATAATAATAATAATAATAATAATAATAATGAATTTAATTTATAACGCGCTTTTCATTAATAAAAATCTCAAAGTGCTACAAAGTGCAACAAAAGCAAAAATCAAATAAAACAAGTGATAAAATCAAGTAAAATTTGAGTTTCTACTTTGGTCCAAATTTTTCCAACAGGTGGCAGTAAAACAACGGCTGCTAATAAAACCCACGAAGAAGAAATACGCTCTGGAAGCTGGAGTAAACAAGGCAAGAAACAGAAAAGAGAAAATGTTGCGTTTGATTCCGGTTCTGTTGTGTCTCTGGTCTGTTTTGTATTGGTTAACTGGACCCGAGTTCGGACTCGGTTGGACTCTGGGTTCGTGTCCTCTGGACCCATTTTGTCTCCGAGTTTCAGCGGAGCGAAATAATGGAAGCTAACAAGGTGAGCTTCCCCCTCTTTTTGGTAAAAGTTATTCTTCTTGGGCTGCCTGTGCAGCTGTTTTCTCCTTGTTGAGACACCGGCTTCATGCGCCTGCGGCTCTGTTGCTCTCGAGTTTAACAACGTAAAGCATGTGTCGCAAACCCGCGCGTGCGTCAAACATAAAGCAGCGCCGTCATCTCGCAAAACCACAATATGAAGCTTCTTTGCGACAGTTATTTTTTTATTCTTATTTATCACGATAGAGACGATAGAAGGAAAGTAGCACGATAGACACGTTTCTATCGTCCCCACGATATACAGTATATTGTCATATCGCACAGCACTAGTTGACTGTGTGATGTAAATTAAGGCTGCACGATTAATCGCATTTGCGATTATCTCACGATATGTTAAAACGCGATTCACTAATCGTGACTTGGGAGTGAGCCGCTCTGGCCGCGCGCAGCTGAGCGGAGCAAAACAGAGCAGAGCAGAGAGGAGGAGACCGTGCGCTCCAACACAGTTGCTTAAGGCTCGACACAAGTCATAAAAGTTATAAATTCAGGTAAGTTAGCCCATTTAAACGTGTATCTGATCTTAGAGGCTGAAACACGAGACAGCGGAAGATAAACAGAGAGCGAGCTGGTCATGTGATCAGGACTGTTGTTGACGGTGCCCTGTTAGCAGCTAGCTCTGCAAGCTAAAGTTCTTCGTAAAAAAGCTAATTAATTATCTGATTTAAAAAAAACAGTTGTGTCGTTAGTGATATGAATTAATACAGAACCAGTAAAACACACGTTTTGCGCAAGCTGATTTTTTAAAAACTAGTGGTGGTCGTGGTGTTATCTTAGCTTTAGCATAGCTATTTAGATGAGGTGATGCATTTTCTCATTACGTGCATTACCAAACCTGGTCGTGATGTCACGACTATTATATTATCCTTATTGTCCGTTTTAAATAAAAATGTTAATTATTATGTTCAGTAATGTGAAGCTATTTAGTTATCACGTTTTGCATTCTCTTAACATTGATAAACTGGGAAAAGCTAAAACCTCTACATTGTTTTTAACTAACAAGATTTTTCAGGTCCTCAATTTTTGCACAAGTGAGAGTGGAGGATGTGAATGTGTGTATTTATTTTTTATTTTGTATTACAGGACATGTACTAAAGGATGGCAGTGTCTCTCCCACAGTTGGAAGAAGGCAGCAATGACTGAAGAGGGATCTCAAACTTTCTGGACACAGCCTCATCACTGAATGTCCAACAAGATGGGGATCCAAAGGATTGCCAGGGTGCTAGAGCAGCTTAAAACCATTTCAGGTGCTGTCAGGTGACTGTTATGCACACTCCCTTATCCTAACCTGGCAACCTGAGGTGTTGGAGTCTGTTCACAAGGCTCTGCATCTTGCTGTTACTGACTGACTACATGTTTACATTATTGTTCCAAGAGTTGTTCTTTTTTTTTTTTACATCTAAAAGATTTAATAAGAACAGATACTAGTTTATTTAGTGTTCACTGAGTTTGAATTCCCAGAACGAGTTGGTTAAAGCAGATTCTCTGTTTTTTGCACTTTATTTTAGATGTTACTGGCTGGAAAGCAGTAAGTTTAAAAAAAAATTATATCTAATTTTTTACATTTATTTATTAACTGTCATGTGAAGTTCAGACAGTAGTTAGGAAATTCACTTAACATGTTTACTATTATGTTTATGAAACAAGAAAAAATAGAAATGGTGAAAAGAAAAGGCATAGATTTGTTTGCTTTATTGTAATCTCTGCTTTAAATAAATCTGACATTGTTTATTATAAAACAGATTAATTTATTGCTTCTGTTTGTTGAAAAATACTTGAAGGTATTTAAAAAAAAAAATCACATTTTAAATCGCAATCGCAATTAATAGAAAAATAATCGCAATTAGATTATTTTCCAAAATCGTTCAGCCCTAATGTAAATCAAATAACATATTAAGTAGTCACGGAAAAGGGAACAAATAAGACAAATCTGTTAAAAGTTAAACTGATTTAAATTCTTCAGTATATAACATTTTAAGCTGTCAGGGCAGCTTCCTGACTTACCGTTCAACATCCCAGATGCGAAGAGGGGAGAGGTTCTCACAGCATGCAGTACCAGTCACAAATGAGCTGTACACAGAAAAAAGGCAGATAAAGGACAAGTGTCAAAGATAAGCCATATACTTCAACTTATGTATTTATCATGATCACAATATCTCTGAAAGAACTAGTTTTGTCTGTCAGCAGCAAACTGGTTGATCCACTGTGAGAGGGTGCTATTTATAAGACAGAGTTGAATACAGCTCCTCAGACTGAACAAGTCTTTCGGACGAAAGACGAAAAGTTTCTACAATTTTTTTTTTTTTTTTTTTTTTTGAATGTCTAGAGGACCAGACTTAAATTTTTTAGATTTTTCTACCTGGATTATTGAGCATGCATCAGGATATCTCTGAAAGAACAAAAATACAGTGGTCCCTCGTTTATCACGGGTGTTCGGGAGCATGCCCACCCAAGATAAGAGGACAAACCGTGACGTCTGGATGCAGTAGTTGAAGTTCAGTAACTTTGTCATGACATGAGCCAGGCTGTAATCACACTCATCACCTGTTACTCCCAATCTCCCTCCTGAAAAAAAACTATTTAAATTTAAATATTAAAACATTTTAAATAATCAATCCATGCAGCATGGATTGTTTATTTAAAAAGTTACAGTATTTAAATTTAAATTGTAGAGAAGAGAAGTGCAGCCGAACATCAAAAGGATGTCTCACAGCTTCAGCTCTGCAGCACGGAGCACAAATGAACTTCTTGATCAATTACACTGAAACCACTGAAGTTCTAAAACAATTAAAAATAACTTTTAACACTTTTATATTTTATGATTATGATGCTTTTACAATGTGACATACTTTGAATCTTAAGTTGAAAGACAAAAGTCGATCAGATCGATTGATGCAACTGGACAGCAAAGGGTTAACCTTCACAAAGCTGCAGCAGCACTGAGGAGACGTGTGCATGGCAGAGAAGGAGATCAGTGGATCAGCTGCAGGAGAGAGCTTTCCCTTGTACTTGTGGGATGCACACATGGTGCAAAATCAGTTAAAATAATTTATTTTAAATAAACAACATGGCTCATCCATCAATCAACCAATTGCATCATGTCTAATCTTACTTTGAAAATTTGCAATACTGTACAGTGAATTGCGAAGTAGCGAGGGACTACTGTACATACACACAGACACACACACATACATACATACATACAAACATCATACATAAGGGGGAAATTATGCACTACAGTATAATCGTAGCTATAAAACAGTCAAAGCTTCTGGTTTCCCAGTTACAACATGGCCTACAATATGTACTTCCAGCTGTTTTTGACAAACAATTCAAGACTAAACATTGTGTTTCAGTTTTGTTTTTCAGTTCAAATGAAATTTTCAACTGTAGTCAGTTTACATCCACTGGCCATGGTGACGAATGACGAACTGATTTGGGGCTTTTAGTAATTTACTAAAATTGTTATTTTTAAGAGAGGAATAATTACACAACATACAAGGTCAATGATTTTTAAATACATGAGGTTAGTACACACATTTAAATTTATTGTGAGTATTCATGAACTTAATATGGGTTCAAATGATACATACAAGTTTAGTCACATGCATACATTCTAAATCCTTGAAAATGGTCTTTTAATTTGACAAGATCAGCTGTTAATTTCTTGTCAGTAAATATAATTAACTGCAGCTGCTTCAAGTGAAAGAATAAAAACCCCACAATGAGTGTAAGTAAATATTTCACCACAGAAGGATTTTTAAAGGCTCAAAACAACACAATGACTGATTAAAAACATTTCTGATCATTGACAAATTTCATTATGTTTAAAATAGCATACAGTATATAGTTTTTAACTTAAAAATATAATAATTTTAATAACCATTTTATGACTAACAGTACAAAAGAAAAATATGATGATTTTCTGTTTTTATCGCTCCCTTCTGCAGGGGAAGCCACAGCGAGTGAACGCCATGAACATTTTGGAAAGTGTTTTGCGCCAGATGCCCTTCCTGAAGCAAACTGGGTTCAAACTCCCAGCCTCAGGATTACAAGACCGCAGCACTGATAGGCCGAGCTACCACAGCTCTTTTTACAAAAGCAAAACATAGGTACAAGGAATTAATTGAAGAATTAAAAACATGCTTAGGTTTACGCCTCTTTTCCATTAGTACCTTCAGTACCATTACAGCACAGTTATACTCGGCACGGTACGAGTTGTGTTTCCATTACAATTTCAGTACCAGTTCTAGAGGGCGGGCTCAGAGTTCAAAAATTGACATCACGCACCTCACAAGCTGGTGGTGGTAATGCTGGTGGTAAGACCCTAAAACAGGTTTCAGTACAGGGTGAGAATTTATTTTTAAGTTTCTGGTAAATTATAAAGAATACTGATTATTAAAAAGATCAAATTAAACTATGGTAAATGGAGCTTATTTATATAGCGCTTTCCAGCTCCCTGTGAGGAGACCCAAAGCGCTTTACAATACCAGCCATCCACCCATTCATTCAGACATTCATACACCGGTAGTGGTAGCCTGCCTTGCAAGGCGCCATCCAGACCTACCGGGAGCAACTTGGGGTTAAGTGTCTTGCCCAGGGACACAACGACACATGGTGGGCGGATGCGGGATTCGAACCTCCAACCTTCCGATCAGGGGTCGACTGCCATTACCACTACACCACGGCCGCCCCATATATATATATATATATATATATATATATATATATATATATATATATATATATATATATATATATATATATATATATATATATCCTGCTAATGAACTCTTAATTCACTTTAGTTCAACATTAAATCTCTGATGAAACAGATTCTATAAAAACATCTATAATTAAAATTTTATAGGTTTTCTTCATCATTTAATGTATTTGCACCTTGTGTCTACTTTTGTTGTTCAATTTAGATGTTTTTTTGTATGAAGATATTTTTTTATTTTAGCTTTGATTTAAAGTTTAATTCTTGTTTCGTGATTTGTACATCTGTGGGTTAGAATAAAGTTGAACTAAAGGCTGCATCTCTTCTTTAAACATGGTTGAGGGAAATATTCCCAAGATCCACTAATTTAGTGTTTTTATGATTTTTCTGCTCAGTTAACTTTAACAGATTATTTAATAAAGTCATTAAAGTAAAAACAGGATTTCATGATAAAGCTGTTTTTTAAATGTTTTTTAAATGTTTTATCTTCACTGATTAAAAATAATAATAATTTAAAATACATAAAATGATTTAAAAAATTGTTTGCATCATCCGTCCCAGACCAGTCCTGGTCCATCCCTGCCTGGCGGAGCTCAGGGTCTGGCCTTGCGGGCTCCTGCGGGTCGGCAGCATGGAGGATCCTCTGCGGTGACCGGCAGAGCTCGGAGCCGGGGAGATGACACTCTGCCTGGTCTGAGTGGGCTTCGGTGGAAAGGACCAGGGAGACCGACGGAGCTCCATGTAGCTCGCTCTGAATTTTGTCGTCAGCCCAAAAAACACCTGGACTTCAGCATTAGACCACGGTGTTGTCACTATTGTTTTTAAAATCTTAAAAATAGGTCCAATCACTCCTCGAGTTCGAGTTATTGCAAATGGGGGATCAGGTTGTTGTAAAAGTTTCTCAAATAACCAGTGACTTCAGCCCCTGACCAATCAGTGACCAACAGTGTTCCAACGTCACATTTTAAGGCCAGCACAGTATGCTTTGAACTGCAGAGAAATTGGTCCTAAAAAAGGGGCCGGTTCCACGAATAACGGCTAGTGGAAAAGCCTTGGAACCGTGCCGAATGGAGTCCAATCGTGCTGTACTGTTATTAATGAAAAAGGGCCATTAGAGTCAGAGTCAGAGTCAGAGAGAATTTATTGTCATTTGCACCGCATGTAGTACATGTGTTGAAAACGAGATTATGTACACAGGGTCCCAGTTACATCCAACAACAAATGCAAGAGAAGAACAATAATAACATCTAGGATTAACTAAGAGAGACATCAGCTAGTAATACACTAAGCCCTAATGTAGTAGAAAAACATCATTATAAACAGCAGCACGAACATGAGCAGATGGTCACAGATGAACGCAGATAGTCACAGATGAACGCAGCAACAAGAAACAGTTACACCAACTCATACCACTGTCCACACACTTTCTGCCAACCCCTGTAGAAGGCAGTAAGGATGGGGCCGATCCGGTATCGGCCTCTGATACGAGCATAATTTAGGTATTGGATTTTTTAGATCCAACCTGATCCATGATACATGTCTGTGTCTGTTGAAACTTCTCTTCGTGTGATTCCTTGCCAGCTGCTCTGCACATTGACTTCAAACTATGGAATGGATTTCCTGAAAGGAGGCATGTTTCATGAAACCCAGAGTAATAAGACCCGCCTCACATTCAGGAAATCCATGTCATAGTTTGCAGCCAGCTATAACGTGAGTAAATATGTGAGAACTGAACAGCAGCACTGTGGCTAATGGCTAACCAACTTTTCATCGAAACATGTCCACTGTGTAAAAGAAATTTACACTAGAAACACCACAAAGCATGACAGTAATGTGAATGTCTGCAGAGCTGCTGTACCGAGAAGAGGAAGCTCCGTCACGACCTACAATACAACAAACTTAATCAAACATAGCACCACATTAAACCACGGTAAAGTTAGTTTTACACTGGACTTTTTTTTCTCTCTCTGTGCTCCAATGAAGACAGATGTGTCTCCCAGTGCTCTGTCCACCCCCCCACCCCCACCCCCGCGCTTCCCTGATTGCTCTCTTTCTTCTTGTGACCTCTTAAAGAGCCTCTTTTTTTTATTCCTGTATACCTTCCTAATTCGAAAGATTTTGATCAGCTGGCCTCAACAAAACTGATAAACTTCCCCTGACAGGAGTCAGGGTAAGGAGGACCCGCTTACCTTGACAGAAACCAATTGGATTCAAGATGACAACTGGATTCTGCTATTTGGGTTGGTAAAATCGGGAGTGTCTACAAATTCGTGTGGATACGTCGAAGCTTGGCAGCACTCAGACTGAATTATGTGGAGCTGCATCAGAGAGCTGGAGCAGGCTGGTATCAGGACTGTGAACTTTCTGGTAGCACCCATGAATGGTTGGGAATAATCTTGGAGAAGCTGTAAGCTCGACTTTTGGCGTATGGAATCAATTCGGTTGTTTGGAGTCACCATCAGAGAATTGTACGAGCAAGACTTTGAAAGGCAGAAACGGCAATTTACGAGTTCTGCCTGAACTGTGGCCTTGACGGTTGACTTATTTCAAACCCTCTTGGCATGTTTGGAAAAACAAAGATGCTTTGTCTCCTCACCCCTCCCTTCCCCAAGGCCATGGACATGTGACGGAACCTCAACCGAGTTGATGATAACTAAAGGCTGAGTTATACTTGCGCTTTGGTCCGCTGGCTGGCACTGAGCCATGCGGCTTCATGCTTTTACAGTGCCGCCGCTGTGTTTATAGTTGACACACGGCGGCGCATGGCAAAGTGCTGTTCTTTTACAAACCAGCAGGTGGCAGTACCCCCTAAAACCTGTGCATATGTTGCAAGAAAGGGTGTAGAAGAAGAAATCTACCGTAGAAGAAGAACTGTTTGAAGTCACACAACAGTCCAGACTGGACAAATTTCTTGATAAAAATGATATCTTAAGTACCGTAATAGTCAGTATGGTTTTAGATCTAATAATTCAACATCCTTAGCACTTATGGAGTTGATGGAACATGTTACTACTGCGGTAGATAATAAACAATATTGTATAAGTTTATTTGTGGATTTAAAAAAGGCTTTTGACACCATTGACCACACTATTTTACTAGAAAAATTGGAACAATACGGTATTAGAGGTCCAGCTCTACAATGGATATCAAGTTATTTGACAGGAAGAAAACAGTTTGTACAGATTGATGATGTTAGATCTCATCTGTGTAATATTTCATATGGAGTTCCTCAAGGATCAGTACTTGGAAATAAGTTGTTTATTTTATATGTAAATTATTTAATTAAGGTGTCTGATATCCTAAATTGTGTTTTGTTTGCTGATGACACTACCTTCTTTTGTTCGGGTGGAGACTTAAATCAGATGTTTTAATTAATGAAGAGGGAGTTTGCTAAAATACAAACTTGGTTTAAATTAAATAAGCTATCTTTGAATGTTGAAAAAACTAATTATATGATATTTAGTAAAAAAATGTACTGTTAAATTGATGGTGTTGAAATACACAGAGTGAATTTTTTCATTCATTCATTCAACCTTTATTTATACAGGCTAGCCTCGTTGAGTCACGGGGACTCATTTACAAGAGGGACCTGTCTCACTCACACCAAACAACCATCCACTCTCACACTCACACCTAGGGTCAATTTAGAGTCACCAATCAGCCTAACATATTGTCATATTGTCACCCTTTATGTGAAGGGAGCCTGCTAGGGAGGAGGGAGACAATTCAACTCACTTCTTCATCTTTAAAAACTGTGTTAGGATAGGCTAAGTGCTTGGTGACTGTACAGTACTGTACATTTATCTATTTATC
>JBBPBX010078174.1:0-16684 GCA_038048925.1 Garcialebias charrua | reverse complement strand
TGCTGCCTCTCAGCGAGAAGGTCCAAGGTTCACATCCCAGCCGGTCCGGGGGCCTTTCTGGGTGGAGTTTGCATGTTCTCTCCGTGCATGCGTGGGTTTTCTCCGGATGCTCCGGTTTCCTCCCACAGTCCAAAAACATGCATGTTAGGTTGATTGGTAACTCTAAAATTGACCCTAGGTGTGAGTGAGACAGGTCCCTCTTGTAAATGAGTCCTCGTGGCTCAACGAGGATAGCCTGTATAAATAAAGGTTGAATGAAAGTATAACTTAAAGTAGCTCAATACTTTTTAATGGTTCCACTTTAAACTGAGGTTCCCCTTATACAGGTACAAGTAAATAGCTTATAAAGGTATTAAACATCTGTAAACAATTTATAAATCTTTGGGCGGCCGTGGCGTAGTGGTAAGGGCAGTCGTCTCCCGATCGGAAAGTTGGCGGTTCGACTCCCGGGACCCGCACCATGTGTCGTTGTGTCCTTGGGCAAGACACTTAACCCCGAGTTGCTCCCGGTAGGACTGGAAAGCACCTTGCATGGTAGTCTGCCGCCACCGGTTTATGAATGTGTGTAGCATTCAATATATGTGTAGCACTTTGAGATTTTCAGTAATGAAAAGTGCGTTATAAATTGAATTATTATAAATCATTAATGACTGCTTGTTATGCATTACAGACAAAACTGACAATTTTCTTGCCAAATATATCCTAATTTCTATTTCATCTAGAGTTATATTAAACATTTCAGACTAAGTTACTACATTGTAAACACAATAAGCATTTGTAAAACTTATTTTAGGATCAATGCGCTTACAAAGTAGTAACTTAGTCTGAAATGTGTTAATATAACAATTAGATGAATATAGGTGAACAGATTTGGCTCACTATTGTAAAATAAAAAAAACTGGTAAATTTAGTCTCAATCACCTTTAAATAAAGCATAATAAGTAGTTAATGAGTTAGAAAGTGTTTATATAAGATTTAATAACATTTCTACAAACTATGTATTAGCAATCTATAAAGTGGTACTCTTTTCATGTTCAGCCATTCTCTGGTAATTGAGAAAGCTCATCGGATGATGAGCGAAACGTCTTCTGTTACAAATAAAGTCCAGTTGATCTTGTATTGAAAGCCTTTTTTGATTCATCATGTCCTGGACGACTGAGAATCTTCACCAGCATACTTGCACATTATTTTACAATGTAACAACTTTTGAACCAAAACACTTTGCTAAACAGGACCAGCCTTAGCAAGGTTTGCATAGTTTCTAAGCTTTATTTACACAACTATACACTTTAAGTGTATTTCATTCGAGCAGAAACCTCTCATGTTCTCCCAAATCCCTGTGTGTTCCCTAAAGCAAAGTCCATGTTTTCCTTAAACACCTCATACGATGTTAGGAGCGGGAGTTTCAAGCAGTTTATACAGGTGTTTGCCATGGGAAGCATTCATTTTGAGGAGCATTCTTCCTCATGTAGAAACTCGATGGTTGGTGGTGGAAAAAAGCCAACTGGTGGTATCTGCTCCAGTTACAAATACAAGGATGTTTTGAAGCTTGGATGATCCTTCCTCATCTGTGGAAAAAAGAGAGTACACTTAATTGTTGTCATTTTGGTACTATTTTGCCATACAGTTTATAGTTCTTCATACAAGTGTAGTTGTCAAAACTACACTTGTTACATCTTACAGTTGAAACCATAGGCGTACAGACTACACAAAAAGACACCAGGCCCTTTCTTCCTCACACATTCAAATTACAGATAACATGCTTCCCTTTTTATAATTACCAAAAGACAGCTATTTTATTTTTATCTTTTTTTTTTCTCCACTTTTGTACACAGAAAAGCACACGTGGATGTATTTTTGGACTACTGAAAGTGCCCTGAAACTCTAATTCCTTAACGCGGGTGCATTTTACCGAAGAGGTGCAATTTTCGGCACAACACCTGTATAACTACGTCAACAAAACGTATACAGTATTTTATTCTGAAACGGAAAAACCAAAGAACGAACCGTACACGGATTCCTGAGATATGGTTAATAAAATGCACACTATATATTCAGAAAACAAACTCTTTACTGTGTAGAAGTAGTTTACCTTCATTTCCAGCTGAAACTGTTGAACTTCGGCTAGCAGCTAGCCGCTAGCTGCTAGCCGCTAGCTGCTCCAGCACACGAGAGAACTCTGTATCAACAGAATCGCTGCGGGCGCTCACAGGAGCTCTTTCGTTTAAGACGCACGTCCCACTACTTGTTGCATCCGTTGGTGACAAAATACTATTTAAAATTTTGGCAGAATCTTCTCTGGGAGCTCATGGTGTTTGGCTGTAACTTCCTGCCTCAGCTCTCACGCATGCGCGATCAGATCTTGAAATTATGCCCCGCCTCTTCCGGGACAAAATGCACACACACACACACACACACGTCCTTCTTCTCATACACATAATAGTATGTTCTCTCGCACACACACACATGCGGACGCACACACACACACACACACACACACACACACACACACACACACACACACGACCAAAGAGAGACAAAAAACGTGTATGTGACCTAATACTACTGTATTGTGAATGAGAGGCAATACATGTGTTTGTGTGAGAATAATACTATACTGAATGAGAGGCAATAAGCAGAAAATGTGTGTGTGTGTAAGCAGAAAATGTGTGTGTGTGTGTACAATAATACTATTGTGAATGAGAGGCAATACATGTGTGTGTGTGAGAGGCAATAAGCAGAAAATGTGTGTGTATGTGCAGTAATACTATAGTGAATGAGAGACAATACATGTGTGTGTGAGAGGCAATAAGCAGAAAATGTGTGTGTATGTGCAGTAATACTATAGTGAATGAGAGACAATACATGTGTGTGTGAGAGGCAATAAGCAGAAAATGAGAGTGTATGTGCAGTAATACTATAGTGAATGAGAGACAATACATGTGTGTGTGAGAGGCAATAAGCAGAAAATGTGTGTGTATGTGCAGTAATACTATAGTGAATGAGAGGCAATACATGTGTGTGTGAGAGAATAATACTATACTGCATGAGAGGCAAGCAGAAAATGTGTGTGTATGTGCAGTAATACTATAGTGAATGAGAGGCAATACATGTGTGTGTGAGAGAATAATACTATACTGCATGAGAGGCAAGCAGAAAATGTGTGTGTATGTGCAGTAATACTATAGTGAATGAGAGGCAATACATGTGTGTGTGTGCAGTAATACTATAGTGAATGAGAGGCAATACATGTGTGTGTGTGCAGTAATACTATAGTGAATGAGAGGCAATACATGTGTGTGTGAGAGAGGAAAATAGTTTAAGTCCTACACGGCCCCTCATATCTCTTGAGTCATCAGACTGAGTTGGGTTGTTTGCAGCAGTCAGCCTGCTGTTGTGATTACATAACTTTTGATTTATAGGAGTGGGCTTCCAATCTATTTCCACTCCCGCTGCCTGCCACCCTGCAATGCTCCCTTCTCTTGCCTTCCAATTCAATTCTTGCACTTCCTGACATTTGGAGTGGTTTTCATGTGAATTGCGTACATTAAATGACTCAGTTTTAACTGGACATCCCTCTGAATTGGTACTAAGGGCCTGAGCTGTAACTAGCTTAAAGCAAAGCAGAGGAAGGGTCAGCAAGAAATACCAGCCTGTCAAATTTAATTTCTTCCTGCCAATGATCACTGGCACTATGCTGTATCAATTAAACAGGAAACTAGCTGTTAAAAAATCTTCTCATAAAATATATTCTATGTTTATTTGAAGCACCACCTCTCATACAGCCTGGTTAAAACCAGACCCTTGTTCTTCACTTTGCTTCGTACTAGGGTCTGGGACTTCTCCCAAAGAGAAGGATTTCTCCGGTAGATTTTTGACCGGACCAATCAGAGAACAGAAGGGGCGGAGTTTTTGGCCCCTAACCCACGCCCCCACCTGTCAGCTCCGCCTCCCGCTGCAATTTCTCTCGCTGCCGCTGCATATTCTGTGTTTATATGTTAATAAAACGTTCTAAAAAAATAAAATAAAACCATGGATCGCTGGTCCAGCACACCAGAAGACCAGAAAATCTGATGGGACTCGGGCAGCAACGTAAAACCCGAGTTTAATTCTCTCGTGACAACCTCAGACATTTCCTCATAGCGGAGGGAGAGGAGGAGGAGGAGGAGGAGGAGGAGGAGGAGGGAGGAGGGAGCGATCACTTGACTTTTGGCAAAAAAACAAAAGAAAACTCCAGATAAGGGATTAAGAAGGGGAAATTAATACATTTGTGTCACATATAAAACAGTCCTGCATCGCTTTGCATCACTTTGAATGAGAACATGCGGCTTCTCGCTGGCTGCGCGCTGGGACAGGTGGGTTAGGGGCCCAAAACTCCGCCCCTTCTGTTCTCTGATTGGTCCGGTCAAAAATCTACCGGAGAAATCGTTGTCTATGGGAGGAGTCCCAAACCCTAGTACGAAGCAAAGTGAAGAACAAGGGTCTGGTTTTAACCAGGCTACCTGTCATACTAAGATAATCTTATACTGAGAAATTATGGAGTTATAGCCCAATTCATTAAAGTTTGTCCAGTGTTCAAAAGATGTTTTCTTCACAAACAGGCAAAAGCATCAGTGCCGCTTTCCGGTGGAAAGCAATAATTATAGCTATATACACCTATCAGCTTATGCAGCACATTGTGTAAGTCTAAAGGGGGAAAATGATCCCTCTCCTCTCTCAAAAATCCAATTTCTGAAATGTGCTTTTACTGATAGCAGCTATTATTCCAACTCAGCAAGGCCTGAGTGTAAAAAATGTCCCTTTTGTCCACATCTAATTGGTTTTTATTATGTCTACCCTGCTTCGTTGGTTTGTATCATCTCAAATGGTTTGGATCCTCCTTGTCTGAGCTGGTAAAGGCGGCTGGAAACTGCAGTGAAAAAGAAACATAACCCCATTGCTTTTTAATCCACCCACCATCCTCTGCATCGCTTCAATCTGCATATGATGTGGGAGGCTATTGTGTGAACTCACTGATCTGATATGAGCTGCACACACTCATGCCCACTTATCGTTTACAAAAGCTACCAGAACTGTAATACTGAAATCAAAGCTCTAAATAAAGAGTTTTTACACCATCAGTGCTGGTTTTACTGACTGCTCTTCTTCGTTTGTCTACATTTCAGTGAATCAAAAGACCCAACATGGCCTGAGGCTGCTGATACTAATGAGACGTACTTTGAGGACGACAATATCTGCCCGCCTTTCCTATTCTCTGTGCTGCTTATCTCAATAAGTGTGACAAAATGTCACATCAATGTCAACGGGGGGTTTATGAGCTTTTGTTGCCTGCAGTTTTGTCTGATCTCCATGCTAATTTCCTGTTTTTAATGTGGATTTATGACACACTTGACCTTTTTCATTCAGACAGAGCCAAAAGAAAAACAAAAAGAGAAGATGGTAGTGTTTTTGACCAGTTTTTTCCCCACTCTGATAATCATGCTCAGAATTTTTTTTATCCTGCTTGAAAAAAACTGCCACAATTGTCTTTAGCAAGCTGCTTTAAATGCATACAGTATTTCTATTGTGAGTTTAAGTTAATTTTAGTTAAACAGTGCAGCGAGTGACTTCACAGCTGCAGTTGAGTATCTGGAAAAGCTACTACCCCAACCAATTTTAGCTTTAAAATTGCTTAAGTGCAAGCCTTTTTTATGTTTACTGGCGGTGATTAGCTATGGCAGCTGTCTTAAACTAGTTTGACTTCAAAAGGAAAAGAATTGTAGATGTTCATTCAGTGATTAATTTCTGAGAACTTCATTAAAGTCCATCCAATGAGTCACAAGATATAACAGACAAGCAAGGTAGAGTTGCATTCAGACCTAAAAAAAATTCTGGCCTGGCCCGAGCCCATAGGCATTGTGTTGGAGTCCGACCCGACCCGACTGGTAACTAACTCTAATTAGAGACCCGAACTCGAAGCTAACCTGACACGTTATTTTAATTAAGCTTTTACGCTTTTTGTATATGCAAATCAGTTTGACATGATAGTTTAAAAAATTATTTCAAAGAAAAGAAGATATAAGATTTCTTGTGTCACCAAATGAATATTAACATACAAAACATACCGATCTAATCGCTCAACCAACGATGCCATCTCCTCTGCCCTCCACACAGCTCTCACACATCTGGACACGAAGGACTCTTATGTTAGAATGCTGTTCATCGACTTCAGCTCGGCATTCAACACCATCATCCCCCAACAGCTCATCCTTAAACTGGACAGTCTGGGGCTGAACACCTCAATGTGTAACTGGCTGCTAGACTTCCTGACCGGGAGACCACAGACAGTACGGGTCGGGAGTAACACATCTAGCACCATCACATTGAACACAGGGGCCCCACAAGGATGTGTGCTGAGCCCCCTTCTATTCACCCTGCTAACACACGACTGCACACCATCATACAGCTCCAACCACTTCATCAAGTTTGCGGACGACACAACAGTGGTGGGTCTCATCAGCAACAACGATGAGACGGACTACAGGAACGAGGTGAGCCGCCTGGCCTTGTGGTGCGGACACAACAATCTCACTCTCAACGTGGAGAAGACAAAGGAGATTGTTGTGGACTTCAGGAAGAGGGATGCCCAACATGCCCCTCTGACCATCAACAGCACCGCAGTGGAGAGAGTAGACAGCACCAAGTTCCTGGGAGTGCACATCTCAGAGGACCTGTCCTGGAGCAGGAACACTGCATCACTGGCCAAGAAGGCTCACCAGCGTCTCTACTTTCTCCGCAAGCTGAAAAGGGCTGGAGCTCCAACCCCCATCATGTGCACCTTCTACAGAGGTGCCATAGAAAGTGTACTGACCAGCTGCATCACTGTGTGGTTTGGTGCATATACTGCATCCTGCCGCAAGAGCCTCCAGCGCATCGTGAGAGCAGCTGAAAAGATTGTTGGCACCTCCTTCCCCTCACTGCAGGACTTATACTGCGTTCCAGTTGTATCGGAAGTCGAAATTACGAACCCGGAATGACGTCATTTCCGAGTTGAATGCGTTGCAGTTAGCTTGTCGGCACGACAACGAAAACAAGATGGACGCCCACTACAACGCTGTTGTTGTTCTTGCTTTGTTGGATTATAAAAGGTTAATTAGCAGCGAAGTTGAAGAGCAATTCTGAGGCTCTTGAAATGTTAACCAGGTATGTTGTTTCAACCAGTATTTTTTATAAAATAAATAAGCTTATTTTTGTTAATTATGGTCGAGGCTCTTTCACATCTATTTTATAGTTTTAATTCAATCTCTTTTAGGAAAATAGCAGCAGTACAGAAGTTATCATTAGATAAATAAAGTCAGAAAGTGCTGAACATGATGTTTTTCTTTTCTTTTTTACTACCTCAGCATAACCATTAGCAGACATCTAAAAAAGCTAAGTGTGGTCCTCTGGACATTCAAAAAACAAAACAAAACAAAAAAAAGTGTTTTCTTGCTTTGTTTTGTTTTTTGAATGTCCAGACCACACTTAGCTTTTTTAGAGTTTTCTACCTGGATTATTGAGCATGCATCAGGGCATTAGCAGACATGTTTTTTACGGTTTATTGTTAAAATTGTTATTAAACTTGAAATGATTTCTTTGTATTTTAGGATGCTGCTGATACACACAAACCTACGGACACATGGAATAATCATGAAGGTGATGCTGAACATGGATGACAACAAGTTTGTGCGCCATTTCAGAGTCAACAAGACCCAGTTCACATCTGTAATGATGCAGCTGCAGGAGAAAGGCATAAGGAAGGAGCACTGTCAAGGTGCAGCACCAGTCCCTGTAGAAAAGAAGGTCCTGATGTTCCTGTGGTACATGGCCAACCAGAACAGCTTCAGGGAGATGTCTGACAAATTTGATGTCTCGCAGTCCTCAGCACACAGGATCATCATGGAAGTACTGAAGGCCATTTTGCACAATGGGACACACCTTCATCCCTGGCCTAACGAATTGATGCTGTGGTGATGATTGTCATCATGGCAGCCTGCCTTCTGCATTGGGGCTTCACCAGTGTGCCAGGATCACCCAAACGGCTGTCCAAGGCAGGAGGATGAATATGACTAAATTACTCTTTACTGTGATGTGTGGATGCTGTACTTGTATTAGCTTGTCATAAATTGTCAGAAAATGTCCTAGTGTTATGATTAAATGTGTTTATCTGACATGCCACTCTCTCGCTGTCATTTATATCTGTGTGGATAAACCACGCCAAAAACATAAGCTGGTATAGGTAAACACACATTTTACAGCTACAAAAACATGCTTCAAAAACCAGCTGCAAAACTTAGCTTCCCACAACAATAACACCTGATTAAAAGTCAGTGCTTAAATAAGGCCTTTCTATGTAATTTTAAAACTCTGCCAGATGGTGTGCAGAACATGAAAGCACTAGTTTCTCTGCAAGTACATCGGTTTCCAAAAACATTGATGAAAAACTGCAGTGCATCATAACAAATTGTCGTGTTTGAATACCAGAGGTGTTCCTCTTTCACAATGAATTTACTTTCATTCTAAATAGTTTCTTTTCATTACCTGCTTTCCTTTATTCTACAGAAAAACCACACTTATTGTGAAGTAAGACAAAATAATTTGTGCATTTGTTATTTCAAATAGTTTTTAATAACCTATAACAACAAGGCACAGGTACAATTTGAAGTCTGAGCTCCTGAACATTTGTTTGTACAAAACCTATAAATCATTAATCTCTTGTTTCACATTTTATCTATCAGCCGGGTCATCAGTCTGCTCTCCTGTGTTCTCTCTGAGCTCTGCACATTGGACTCATCTGAAATGCAGAAATCAGAAGTCATTTTAATACACATACAAGTTCATTGTTTACAGTAAGTACTACATGTAATGGTGTTCCTATTGCTGTCTTACCTGCTGTAGAGTCGTTGAGTTGCAGTAAATAATGTAATAAAATATGTCAAGGAGTCACCATTCCTCTGGAACAAGGGACCAGGGAAACGGGTTTGTCTGCTCGGGTCCAGGAACATGTTCATCTCCATGTCGACAAACTGCAAAGAAATATACACATGGTTAACAACAAATCACAGATGGCAGTAACTCACAAAACTAACCCACAATAATAAGTATAAATAAGGTCGATTTTCACTCTCTCTCACACACACACACCAACACACAGACACACACAGCTGTGGATGGACAGGATAACAAAATAATTGATTCTGTTAAACTGGATTCCCACCCTGACAAGCCAAGATGAATCTTGATAGACCTTTTAAAAACAGTTTATGGTGCAAAACATTAGTGTACTAGTTAAAATCACATGTAAAGGTGAACAAAGAACAACAAGGTTGCAGGCCTCCTACGCAGCTACATCATCAACACGTCAACAATCACGTTCGAACCTCTTTAGAAAACACAAACAGCTTAGAAACATCCTCTAATTATTAGGCGAGATATTGTTCGTATAATAATCACTGTAAAGTACGAAATGTGTTACGGAGTTAATGATAAACAATGAACGCTGAACAGCTAAAATGAGTACTGTGCTAAACAACAACAATGCCGCCTCACACCCGTTTAGCGTGCCGTTGTCGACGCACAGAGGCTGTTTAAACATATCATTATCGTTACTGTAAAGAACTACAATGCCTGAATGCGTTAATGTGAAGTTACAGCTGAGTAAACCACAAAGAACTGCGAAAAAGAGTAAAAAGTAACTCTTTCATTCACTGTTGATGCGAGGAGCAGCCATCTTGAAACGATGAAGTCGGCGATCTCGGGTACGGTGTGGCGGCACCGAGTTCACGAGTTGGAATTACGACCTGAGGGGGCGTTCCAGTTCATATTTACTACTCGGAAACACAGAATTACGACTTCCGAGGACAACTGGAACGCAGCATTACACAGCAACCGCCTCACTCGGAAAGCCCTCTGCATGGCAGGTGATCCCACACACCCACTACACAGCTGCTTCAGACTGCTGCCATCAGGGAGGAGACTGAGGAGTCTCCAGGCTCAAACCAGCAGACTGAGAGACAGCTCTGTTCATCAGGCAGTCAGGATGCTAAACACTCTGCCTGCTCTGCCTCCCCTCCCATTTGAACTGCCTTAACACAAAAAACTTTCTCACACATTACCACACAACACAAAGATTTTAACACTGGACTCTGTGTCATCAAACGGGTTATTCACTAAACTCTCGGTCATGTGCTCATTCAGTTTGCACTACTTCTCATATTTGCACTAATGTTTGTATTACATTACTGCCTATAGTCATACTACTGTTTACATTCACTGTTTACATTATGTTTACATTTATTACTACTGTTTACATTTATTACTACTGTTTACATTTACACTACTTTTATATCTACACTACTGCTGATACATATACAGTATTCTCTGACTAGCCTTATTTAAGGATGCCCAATGTGCCTTATGTGCCTTACTGCATATGCCACTTTGCCTCTATACCAACATCAACTACCTCATACATATACTGTGTACATTAACTCATATGCTGCTTTGCCACTCTTTGCAAATGTCAATGCTAGAACCTTCAGTTTATTTTATAGATATACTTTTTATACTTTTTATACTACTATGCAAAAACTCAGGACAGTATTACACTTTTATTATTTCATTTTATGCTTATGTTCATTAAATGTTTAGTGTTTTAGTGTTGGTGTAAATTTTCATACTTTTATACTACTATGCAAAAACTCAGGACAGTGTTACACTTTTACTATTTTATGCTTATGTTTCAGTGTTTTAGTGTTTAAATGGTTACTGTTGCACCGAGGGACTGAGAGAAACGCAATTTCAATCCTGTGTATGTCCTGTACATATTGCAGTTCTGACAATAAAGTTGACTTTGACTTTGACTTTGAAAACGAATAGCCTAAAAAACAACTCTAAAGGTAGGCTATTATACAGATGAAAAATATGTTTTTAGAGCAAAATTATTTCGAAAAATATAGAACAAGCTATTTTAATTTAGGCCTAAAAAAAAAGCTGTGCAAAATTAACCTGAGTCACGCTGTCACTGACGATTGAGCGATTTAACCTACACCAAACAAAGCAGGGTGGGGCTACATGCACAGTTAGTTGTGCAATGTGCCAGCACTACTCTCTCTCTTTTCATAGTCTGATTAACTTCTGCAGTGTTTTTTTTCTTTCCTCATCCTCAAAATATAAATTTACTGCACCCCCCTCCCCACACACACACACACAAGTAGATTAACACAATTTTGTGCATTCTCATTTAGTTTTCGTTGTGCTGTATGAGTCAAAACCACACCACAGAAGACCGAGCCTGACCAGCCCGCCCATCAAGCACATAATTTTGGCCCGACCAGGCTGGTCTCTGGCTCAGGCCATACATCGCAACTCTAAAACAAGGTTAACACAAGCAAAGGACATTATTGCCATTTTGCCTGTGGTCTTGGGTGTGCAGATTTAATGAATATATATACAAACCGGATTCCAAAAAAGTTGGGACACTAATCAAATTGTGAATAAAAACTGAATGCAATGATGTGGAGGTGCCAACATCTAATACTGTATTTTATTCAGAATAGAACACAAATCACAGATCAAAAGTTTAAACTGAGAGAATGTATCATTTTAAGGGAAAAATATGTTGTTTCAAAATTTCATGGCATCAACAAATCCCCAAAAAGTTGGGAAAGTCTATTTTTACCACTGTGTGGCATCCCCCCTTCTTCTTACAACACTCAACAGACGTCTGGGGACAGAGGAGACCAGTTTCTCAAGATTAGAAATAGGAATGCTCTCCCCTTTGTCGCACCTTCCTCTTTATGATGCGTCAAATGTTCTGAAAGATCTGGACTGCAGGCTGGTCATTTCAGTACCCGGATCCTTCTCCTACGTAGCCAATAGCCATGATGTTGTGATTGCTGCAGAATGTGGTCTGGCATTATCTTGTTGAAAAATGCAGGGTCTTCCCTGAAAGAGATGACGTCTAGATGGGAGCATATGTTGTTCTAGAACCTGAACATAGTTCTCTGCATTAATGGTGCCTTTCCAGACATGCAAGCTGCCCATGCCACAAGCGCTCATGCAACCCCATACCATCAGTGATGCAGGCTTCTGAACGGAGCGTTGATAACAACTTGGGCTATCCTTGTCCTCTCTGGTCTGGATGACATGGCGTCCCAGTGTTCCATAAAGAACTTCAAATCGTGACTCATCTGACCACAGAACAGTCTTCCATTTTGCCACACTCCATTTTAAATGACCCCTGGCCCAGTGCAAACGTCTGAGCTTGTGGAGCTTGCTTAGAAATGGCTTCCTCTTTGCACTGTAGAGTTTCAGCTGGCAACGGCGGATGGCACGGTGGATTGTGTTCACTGACAATGCTTTCTGGAAGTATTCCTGAGCCCATTCTGTTATTTCCTTGACAGTGGCATTCCTGTTTGAGGTGCAGTGACGTTTAAGGGCCCGGAGATCACGAGCATCCAGTAGAGTTTTACGGCCTTGACCCTTACGCACAGAGATTGTTCCAGATTCTCTGAATCTTTTGATGATGTTATGCATGGTTGATGATGATAACTTAAAAGTATTTGCTATTTTACGCTGGGTAACACCATTCTGGTATTGCTGCACTATCTTTCTGCGCAACAATGGTGGAATTGGTGATCCTCTTACCATCTTGGCTTCTGAGAGACACAGACACTCTGAGAAGCTCTCTTTATACCCAATCATGTTGTCAATTGACCTAATTAGTGTTTATTGGTCTTCCAGCTGTTCGTTATGCTCAATTTCCTTTTTCCAGCCACTTATTGCTACTCGTCCCAACTTTTTTGGGATTTGTTGACACTGTAAAATTTTGAATCAACATATTTTTCCTTTAAAATTTTACATTTACTCAAATTAAACATTTGATCTGTCATCTACAGTATGTTCTATTACAAATAAAATATTGACATTTGCATCTCCACGTCATTTCATTCAGTTTTTATTCACAATTTATTTAGTGTCCCAACTTTTTTGGAATCTGGTTTGTATATACTGGCTCATCTTTTGGAATTAAGCAGCTTAATGTCAACAGATTCTTATTTATTTATTGAAGTGAAGGTGGAAGTGTGCTGCATCAGAGTGACATTCAGTAATCCAGCCCTTCATCCCTCTCGATCACAGATGTCTTATTTACTCCTGACAGCTTCAAACTGAACGTGTGATCACATTCTTGTCACTGTTCCCCAGTCATGCTCAGTTGTAGATAGGCCTGTCACAATAACAAATTTTGCTGGGCGATTAATTGTCTCAGAAATTATTGCGATAAACAATAATATTGTTTGAAATTTGACAATAATTAGTAATTATTGTCAAATTTAAGAAGAAATGTTTGTTAATTTGTGTTGCATGTAGTACCTTTTTTCAACCATCGGATAGCAGTTTAAGACTGTTTGAACAGAAGGATGGATAATAAGGGTTCGAGCAGCGTGTATCTTTAAGAAAAGTGGGAGAGAGGTCCCTTGACATGACATGGGCTGTCTCTCTTCGGTTCTCAAAATGGTGGACGCTCGGTGTGGTTTGAGATCTTTAGTATAGCATTTTTCACACAACGCTTTTTAAAAAAATCAGTAAACATGTCATGATCCACGTTCATCCTGTCTTAGTATTTCATCCTGTCTTAGTATTTCTCTTCACAGTCAAGTCTCAATAATTAGTACTCTTTTTGCCTTCATGCCCTGCAGCTAATTAACCTTGATATCATCCACCTGTTGCAGCCAGTATATAAGTCACAGCCTCACTCCCAAGCTCTGCCAGATTTATGAAAAGGTCATCCTGAGTAGTTATCCAGCCTTCATGTCTCATCTTGCCTTCCTCGTCTCGATCCTGGTCCTGTCTCATGGTTTAAAGATTCCTGCCTGCTCCCCTATTGTTACCGTTTTTGCCTCAGCTCTTCTGGTTTTGACCTCGGACCCCATCTCTGGATTCTGCTCTGTGTTTTTGCCCCTAAACGGATCTATCCACCCATCTGCCTCTTGGAAACCGACCCACGCCTGTGAACCCCGATTAAGTAAGACGCCTTCTCCTCTCCTGTTTAGAGCTCCTGATGCAGTGACCTGCGAAACCTGCTCCAGCCTTCTCTATTTTAATAAACATTTTAAAACTTTTCAGTGTGTTGGCAATTCAGTGAAACTCAAACCCTCAACCATTACAGTAAATCTGGCCACTAAGAGTTTCACGCCAAACACTGAAATCTGTTCTGGACAGAATTTAAAGCAAACAAAACAATCTTGTTTTGTTAACGTTTTTTCATCACAGTCTGGTTTCAGGAACAATACCCAGTCGCCCCCGTGTGGAGAACCAGGAACATCACAGCGTCAAATCATGACACACAAAGAACCTAATTTAACACCTCCTGAGCTATTTAAAGGTGATCCAGAGCAATGTCGGGCATTTTTGACACAATGTGACATCCAATTTGAATTACAACCATCTTCATTCCCATCTGAACGTGCTAAAGTGGCTTATGTGATTTCATTATTATCTGGGCGAGCAAAACTTTGGGGCTGTGCAGAGTGGGAGAGAGACTCTTTAATTTGTCGTAAATATGCTGACTTTTCCCATGAACTAAAAAGAGTTTTTAGTCCCGTCCTCCCAAAGAAAGAGGCAACCAGAGGTTTATTAAGATTAAAACAAGGAAACCGCAGAGTAACTGAACTAATCATTGATTTCCACACAATGGCAGCAGATTCTAAGTGGAACGAGGAGGCTCTTCAGGATGTGTTTTGGCAGGCTTTGAATGATGACATCAAAGATGAAATTGCTACCCGTGACCCACCAGCTTCTCTCAGGGAGCTCGAGAATCTGGCTTCACGAATTGATCTAAGACTCCAAGAACGTCGCCATGAGGTGAGACATGATAAAAATTCAAAACAATGTTTTCAGTCCACCAGGTGTTATTCACCAGATCGAGTCCAGAGGACCTCTTCACCACCACGGGACCAGGATGAACCCATGCAACTTGGTCGGTCTAAAATAACTCCTCAGGAACGAAGAAGAAGAACCCAGGAGGGTCTCTGTTTCTATTGTGGAGCACCAGGGCATCAAGTTCCAAGCTGTCCCAAGAAGGTAAAAATACCTTACAGAATAAATCAAGGATTCAGAACCACGGCCTCCTCTCATGAACCACGCCTACCCAGGGTCCAAGCCAACATTCAAGTGAACGGTAAAGAATTCCCTGTTAAACTATTTATTGATTCTGGTGCTGACACTGAGTTTATTGATGTTAACTTTGCCATGTCTCTGGGTATTAAGATGCATCCCACCACCAAACCCCGTAGTATTCAAGCTTTGGATGGTCACACTCTAAATGAGAGAAGCCTACAAACTCAAGAGGTCAGTCTGTGCATTGGAGGCAACCATGTAGAAAGCGTAAGCTTTTTAACTATTAATTCTCCTAACCTCCCTGTCGTGTTGGGAGCAACCTGGCTGAGAAAGCATAATCCTCACATCGACTGGAAGAATGATAACATTTTGGGCTGGTCTGATCACTGTCTAGCTAATTGTTTGAAATCTGCCAATTCAAGCGTCATCAATCAGCAAATAAAGGAGTCTACTCCTGATCTGTCTCTGGTACCCCATTATTATCATGACTTGGGTCTGGTTTTTAGTAAAAGTAAAGCCCTTTCTCTGCCACAACATAGACCATATGACTGTGCCATAGATCTGTTACCTGGTACCACTCCACCAAGAGGTCGTTTATTTTCCTTATCTAAACCAGAAAATGAGGCAATGCACACCTATATTTCTGAGTCACTAAAAGCAGGCATAATTCGCCCTTCATCCTCCCCAGCTGGTGCTGGCTTCTTTTTTGTTGAAAAAAAAGATGGTACTCTACGCCCATGCATCGATTATAGAGGTCTAAATGACATAACAGTCAAAAATAAATATCCATTGCCCCTAATGACTTCTGCTTTCGACATCATTCAAGGGGCCAATATTTTCACTAAACTAGACTTGCGTAACGCCTATCACCTGGTCAGAATCCGAGAAGGGGATGAATGGAAGACGGCATTCAATACCCCCTCTGGACACTACGAATATTTGGTAATGCCCTTTGGCCTAACTAATGCACCTGCTGTATTCCAAGCTTTAATTAATGATGTTTTGAGGGACTTTATCAATGTTTCAGTTTTTGTCTATTTGGACGACATCCTCATTTTTTCCAAGGATCTTGAGTCCCACGTACGCCATGTCCGCAATGTTCTACTGAGGCTGCTTCAAAATAACCTTTTTGTTAAAGCAGAAAAATGTGAGTTCCACACCACCAATACAAATTTCCTTGGATTCAATATCACACCAGACCAGATCTCTATGGACCCTTCTAAAGTTTCTGCAGTTCTTGATTGGCCCACTCCACAAACCCGCAAACAGCTTCAACGTTTCTTAGGCTTTGCCAACTTTTACAGAAAGTTTATCAAGAATTACAGTTCTGTTGCTTCACCATTGCATGCCCTCACCTCAGTTAAAAATACCTTTGTTTGGAACGAACCTGCTAACCAAGCGTTTCTTAACCTGAAATCCCTCTTTACCTCAGCACCCATTCTTCGTTTCCCAGACACTGAGAGACAGTTTATCGTGGAAGTCGACGCATCAGATAAAGGCATTGGGGCTGTTCTCAGTCAACGTTTCCAGGACAATAAGGTACACC
>JBBPBX010078172.1:0-11070 GCA_038048925.1 Garcialebias charrua | reverse complement strand
ATATATAGTATATATATATAGTTATATATATACAATATATATAGTTATACTGTATATATAGTTATATATATACAGTAGTTATATATATAGTTATATATATGCTTATCGGAATATGTATATTGATCAGATCGGATCAGAATTAATATGAAGGTGTGTCCAGAACTGGCTCATGGTGACTTCACTGAGAACAACAACAACATGGCTGGACTCATATGCAACCCTGCTCAAAGAACTTTCGAGGGACTTACTTAAATAACGACTGAAAACAATAAAGGCACGAAAAGGAGGGCAGTGGACTGTCATCAAAGAACAAAAGACTGTCCACAAAAACTTACAGTCGAGCAGAGGCAAAGACTTTGTCAAAGAACTGTCGGAACATGGTCATCAGACACAAATGGCCAGAATATACAGTCCGGATTTGGGGGATCCTGACGAGAATCAGAACCCAGTGAACGTCTTAGTGAAGGCTGGAGCAAGAGCTGAACACGTTCTCCAAACAGACAAGAGAACAAATTGTCCTGAAGTCACCCATACCAGCAAAGGCCGCACCCCATATTGATGTGAGAGGTTCTGTCAATGACTTTGGTATCCGGGGTCAAATCTACAGTTGGTATGATGCATTTTTTAAATGAAACACATAGGCACATTTAGGGCCTACCAGCGCGGGCTTCATGATTCTTAGTTATACTATGCTCAGGTGGATCTGACGACTTGCTTTTTCTGGTTCCTGTAACTCTGTGGTGAAGCTTAAGGAAAGCAAGGGAAATGATCCCAGCTCCTGACCCTAAAACGAGTTAACTTTTATATTTTTGTTTTTGCAGGTCAAAATTTGTGTCTCCACAAACATTCATACAAGGTTTTAATAGAACTGAAGAGAGGGCAGCAGTTATCCTTGGTGGAGTGCATGTTGGTGTAACGAATAATGTGGGGTAAGGTATTTAAACACTTACTGGACCACCATTATTGTAGAGATATAGGACTTACCTATAGTTTTAGATGCGCAGGTCTGAGAAGACTTTTATCTGCACAAACTTGCCACCAAGTTCACGGGGTCTCAACTTTTTCAGAATAAATCAATAAATCTGTGATGTGATTAGCCAGAAATGTAATTTCACGAGAGACTTCAACTTATGTTGGTCTACCAGAAAAATAGACCTTTTATTGAAACTATCACAAAAATTACATTAAACATTTGTATCGATATTAGCTCTGATTTAATAACTACGTTGACAAGAATTCAAATTAAACAAACAGACATTGGGAACTTAAACTGTTGGCACATTACTTGACAGATTAAAGCTTATGAAAAATAAGAAAATAGGAGGAAGAAGATGAATGAAAGCTAAGTTAACGGAAGTTAATTATTTTGAAAACAACCAGGGTGGCAAACTTTCCCATACAGGTCTTAGCTGGGCTTCTCACACGCTCAGAACACATCAACGCCTCGTTACCTGTTGACGATACGTCTTGGAGATAAGAGTCGAAGTTTGTGGACACTAACGGACTGTGTTGTCCAGTTCACGCCCAGATGACCTCCGCGCGTGTGAGCTGATTCAGACGAGCAAGAAGCGCGCTTCTCCCGGCAGGAATAGAGCCAGCTACTGGCTGGACTTTCAAAATAAAACTTCAGAAAACAAATTCTTCCAGAAGATGAGTGAGTGAGTTACAGTAAGCTTTACTGTAACTCCAGCTGAAACGTGGGTCTATTTGACACATTGACCGGAACGTCTCTAGCTTTTCCAGAGGAGAGAAGCAGGTTGACTTAGTTCTCCCCAAAGCACTAACTAGAAAAATGCAGGAAATGACCTTTATATGGGAGGCGGGGTCTTTCCCACCTCCTTAATGACTACAGGCTGGTTTAACAAAATAAAAGATGGAAGTTTGATCCCATAGGCAGAAATGTCTCTTGACGGACAACAGGAAAACTGTTTACATAAACGACCAGGTGGACTGGCCTGTTGAGTCTAGCTTGAAGACAAAACAAGAGAAGGAAGAGAACAGCTCTTACCCTGACTCCTGCCTTAGAGACAGAGCCTGCTTGCTCTGCAGAAATAAAACCAGCAGAAGGTCACAGTCATGCAAGTAACAGATCATCATTGAAATGACAAAAATATACTGTTGATCAATTCTGAATTAACACACATTAAAGAGAAAGTTCAATCTGATTAATTAGTGTCCATTAATTCATAATAATTGTAAAAAATAAAAGTGTCCACTCGTCTCCTTGAGGGCTTCAAGAAGGTGTAACACTGAGAGTTTCAGAGAGATGTGGAGAGGCCCACATCCCATACGGACATGAGGGTGCTATATCCCTACAGTCCCCCTTTTTGGAAATCATCGCCTGTCCTTGGAGATGAGTTCCAACACGAAAGGATACCACCGAATGTCTCTGACCTCTATGTAATCCAGCAAGTGGAAAAAAAAAAAGTCAAAAAAAGTTCAAAATTATACTCCCATAATGTTTTTGGAAATTCCATACTGTTCGTAGGTAATCCCATTGCGGTAAGCTTTCAATCCTTTGGAAAACATAGTCTGTTAACCCATGGAAAACTGAGTCTGTGATCCCTTGGAAAACAAAGTCTTATAATCCACAACGGTAAATCCACAACGATGGGGGTTATTGATTTCATCAGCAAGAATGGTTTTTAATCAGCATGTAGAGGGGATCCCTCGATTGAAGCAGAGGAGGCGGGCCTTGGATGAAGGTTGAAGACCAACGTTGGATCAGCAGGTCCCCACATCGAAGGTTGCAGGCTGGATGGCTTCCAGTCGGTGCCACCCTGGTTCAATGTGTCATGCAATTATGTGGTTTTAGGTGGGCTTATGATAGGGATTCTACATTAAGCCTTACCTATATGCACCTGGTATGTAAGCTATCATGGATTAGATCAGCTACAATTACCAATTAAGGGGTGGATCAATGCTGTAAAAATCAGAAATAGGGATCTATACCTATAGAAATGTGGAGGGCTTCTGTAACGAAGGCCTCTTCTTTCAAACTATTCCTCCATTCATTATTTAGTTTAGGTTAAACTAAAATAAAAAAATGAAACTAGTTTGGTCTAAATGTCTGTTGTCTTTTAGACGAACGACGCAAGATTTGGTATTCCCTATAAATTTTGAAGTCTATGGCGAGACTCATCAAAATGAATAGATCTAGAATAGAAACGATCGAATCGGTTCTACCTAAATGATTGGGAGATCAGTGTAGATTATAGTACCTTAAGTAGTATTGATCTACAATGACTCTTCAAAGATTGAGATCTTTAACAAAATGAACAGCATGTTGGCATAGTTAAATCCATTTAAGTCTTCAACTTATCAACAATCAAAACCTCTTTTGGCTGGGAGTGTTCAGAAAACAATAACAACTTCAATAACAACAAAAGTAGCAATTAAGCAACTAAAAACAACGTTTCACTACGTCAAACTCACTCTGGTCGTCAGATTCCAACGTGTC
This sequence comes from Garcialebias charrua, assembly GCA_038048925.1. NCBI lineage: Eukaryota > Metazoa > Chordata > Actinopteri > Cyprinodontiformes > Rivulidae > Garcialebias > Garcialebias charrua. The sequence goes on along the minus strand of JBBPBX010078172.1, from coordinate 7,610 downwards.
ACACACAAGAAAAACAGTTCTTAGCTTTATAACCGATGTCAATTAAATCCTGCAGATTTAAACGGTTGTTAAGGTTAGTTTTTTGTTGTGGGTTTTATGCTTAGCGTTTCTAAGTTCTAGTTGGAACGGTTTCTTTTCGCAACTAGTATAGTTTAAAGCAGGGGTGCTCATTAGGTAGATCGCGATCTACTGGTAGATCTATGAGGTAATACTGGTAGATCGCAGCATGTCATTAAAAAAATGGTTTGTTCAGTGCCCTGAGATTACTTCTTTTGTGAATTGACGCTATAACTGAATTGAATGGAATCTTAGAACATATTTACTCAGCAAACACAACAGTTTAGGTCAAAATACTATAATTTTAAAGCCACAGTACTATAGTTCATAATTTCTTATCTGGCAACCCGGCTGACATGAAAACTACAGCATTTTTCATGTAAACTAGCTAATTTTTTGTTTATTACCCCCAATGAACATTGAAAAATCACAAATGTTTCCACAGGTTGTTTTCGTGTAAACGGGGCTTTATAGTGGGTAGATCACTTTGACTTGATCATTTCAAAAGTAGCTTGCATGCTGAAAAAGTCTGAACACCCCTGGTTTAAAGTGTTTAGTTTATTTACTATCCTGTGCTTGGACGACCTTGTTTTCCCATGAAGTCTTTGAGTTTGCGAGATCTTTGTCGTTTGTGGGGTTATTGAAATCTTTGTCCTTGACATGGGCATGACCTAACATCACCCCCCTGTGGTCATGAGGGACCACGCGCACGGGTGTGGACGTCCGTCCATGGGCACGAGTTAGGATGCCATTGTTTAGTTTATGCTGTTTGCGCAGTTTAGAGTAGACAGTACACAGGAATCTTTCCGGTTTCGGCCAACGTATCTCTGTACGTTTACCTCTTTCTGCGTAATTCAGGTGTGTCACAACTGTTGGCACAGTCGCAAGTGTGTCTGACTGGTCAGATTGCGACGGGTCACTGTCGTTGTGATGTGTGTCTTCCCACTTCATGAATGAAGAGGTGCTCTTTGAGTCTGTAAGAACTATGTCATTGCTGAGTAGTTCTAGATTCAAATGCTCTTGAACCAAGGTTTCATTGAAAGCTTGGCTGATAGCCGAATTACCTGTCCCAGAGGACAGCACAGCGTTCTCGGCGTGTGATCCTTGGACCTCTACACCGTCCTCTACCTGTGGTAGGAAGTGTGGGTTCACCCCCCTTTTGTTTGAGGAGGGATCCTCAAAATCTGCAACAATGAAGTCCAAGTGACTGCCAGCGTGTAGTAGACTGTCACCTTGTGGGCTCAGATGTCCTTGAACCAAGACTTCACTGAAAGCTTGGCTGTTTGCCGAATTATCTGTCCCACAGGACAGTACAGCGTCAACGGTGTGGGACCCTTGGATCACCACACCCTCTTCTACCTGTGGTAGGAAGTGGTCAGGGAGTGCTGAAGGTGTCAGCTCGCAGAGGAGGTTCTCGTGTTGGGCCAGAGTCTGGTCCAACTGTTGAGTCTCCTCTGTCTCACCTGTAGTTGAAGGTACACTTACCGGGTTTGTGGTCTCGGTTGGGGAATCCCATGTGACCTCAGCGGTACCTGCTGTTAGACAGTCAGTGTCCTGACCTTGGGGAGGTACCTCGATTGGCAGTGGACTGCTCACTGTGGCCCACATTGTCTGACTGCCATAATCTATAATCGCTTCAAAGCGACTTATAAAATCTTGGCCGACCAGAAATGGGAAGGAGTCCACCGTAGACACATGTACCGGATGGCAAATTGTCGTCTCGCCAATCTGCATGTGAACCATGGCAATAGCTGTCAGGGTTGTACCCATTTCTGAGAGTCCTCGCAACTCTATAGCACATTCTGTCAGGGGTATCTCTCTGCCAACACTGTTAGCGGCGGTCCGTAGCCTCTCAAACAGCTCGGCTGACATGATAGTCACGTCTGAGCCGCTATCCAGGAGTGCTTCTCGCGTGAACACCCCTTCCAGTCTGAGTGGCAGGTAAGCTTTCTTAGCGTGCCCCATTCTCATAAATTTACACAGAAACCTTCTAGGTTTAAGCACACGCCTCTGAGTACGTGTAACTCTGTCTGTGTAATCGTCGTCGCTGTCAACATCATGATGGCTGTCTGCCACATGACCTTCATGATGTGGATTTTCAGCAATTTGTTTGCTGTCAGCATCTGGACTTTCAGGACGCTGATCATCAGCAATTTGTTTGCTGTCAGCATTTATGTCAGTGTTGACGTTGTTGTTGTCAACTGTGTACACTGAGTTGTTGCAACAGGCAGTGCTGCGCATCACTTCATCAGGTTGAACAACGTTGTTTGTGTTATCATCAAGGACAATGTCACACGTTGTGTCAGCTTGGTCAACCACTGTAACATTCAAACCATTTGACAAACAACTCACAACCTCAGTCACGTCCACGCGCGGAGGCGCCGTTTCCATAATCTGGAGCATGTGTGACTCATTGAATGTCTCAAACTGTGCAGTTCGAGGGGCAGGGGCAGGAGGGCCGCTTCTCGTGGGTACATGTTGGGACAGACCATTTTTCAATGGTTCACGGTGCCCATGCAACCTCCTTCGAATCTCACCCACTGTGAGACCCATGAGAGAACTCTTTTGGTTCGATCCGAACCATCTGGGTTCATCTAGAGAGCGAACACCTACCTTGTGCGGTTCTCTGCTCATCTCAGGGTTTTCAACCTGAGGGGCAGGGGGCACAGAAATCCCCGTGAACCGATCTGAGTCACTTTTACAGCTCGTAGCACCATGCTGTTGTTCGTTATTATGAAAAACCTGTGTCCTCTCGCACTTTGAAGGAGAGGGAACCTCTTCTACTTCCTGCGAGTGGGATGTGACCTTTTGACCTGGGCACACCACTGAGGGTGTTTTTCGCTGTTCGAGCACGTCAAAAAATTCCATAGCACATTGTTTAATTTCTGCCATGGTACTCTCTTTGCAATTAACATTGAAGCGAACACATTTCATTATGAAAGGTATTAGATTCAAAGTGAAACGACTTTTAAACAGGTAATCTTCCTCAATTCCAGGGACAGTTTTATCCCCTGTGTAAACAGAGAGGAGCCTGTCGTAAAACACCAGGGGATGTTCACCTGGTTCCTGAAGGACGTTCTTTGCAGCTAAGTGCCTATCAAATGATGAATCAAGCCCACAATTTGTTGATGCACCTGCTTGAACGTCCATCTTTGTACTGATTTTCTGTGAAAAATCAAGTAAAGTGGGTCTTATTTCACAGTGTGCAGTCTCACCATGTGATGCCTGCGGCAGTCAACATGGAGTCCAAGATGTGAAATTAAATAAAAATCAGTGATTTATTAAATTGTCAACCCATGAGACGACCACCAAGGTCGGATAGTATTGTGTGATTTTTAGTGAAAACCAAGACAAAAGATGCCTCCTGTGTGTTATTTTAAACTTGCAGTTTAAAAAAACAGGGACAGACAGTTAGTTTTGCACAGAATTGATGATAAAAGTGTCAAGTTTTATCAAAAAGCAGACAAGTCTGTATTAAATCTGTGTAACTGTACTGCCATCAACATTTGATTATATGTGAAAATCAAAATAAAGTGTGCTGTAAGTACAATATTTCAAATTGTTCCCCGTTTAAAAACAGGAACGTTCAAACGTACAAATTACAGGAAGACTACGTCTTCTCTAGTAACCAGAAGGTGGAGTGAGCAACGCTGATAATTTATCACAGCGACCGCAATTCTCTTTCTGACCGCTATAGAGGCGCTGTTATCACCTGTGAGTGCAGCCGTGAGCTGCCAAACATTCACAGACGTCTAACAACGGGTCAAAAGCATCAATCAGAAATATCCAGAGCTTTGACGTGACAAAACTCTCGAACCCCAGCCTCACAAAATACGAAACGATGTGAGAAACATTGGTTGAACTGTGAAATCTTTTAAACTGCGTTTAAAAGAAAATTAAAGTCGGACCCATAAAGGAGCTGCAGCTCCCGGCGTCACGTGACCTGGTCACATGGCGATCGGCAGTCAACAGAGCAACAGACCCAATCCACCCATTAAAATCCCAAAAACACTGCGATGAAACAGTCTTTTCAGAGATAGTAACGGACAAACAAGCATGAAGCCTGTAAGAGCAGGTATACCGAAGTGAAAGTTGACGAGGAGTGGGCTCCCCCACCCCACAAGCGTCAACACTTACAGCGTATTCGACCAATCACAGCGAAGACAGAACTGTAGTTCTAAAACCCAAGTGTACATGGGAAACTGTGTCTTCCAAACCTAACGCCACCCACGTGTGACTCGCCGTTCGAGCGGTGCAGTGTGTTCACGGACCTATGGTCGGTCGAACAAAAGCGTGGAACGGACCTTTCAACGTTCTAAAACAGTCATAAATATCGCAAAACACCGCGGTTAAGCCAGTCTTCGACGATATCACGTGTATAGAACTCAAACAACACAAATAAACCGTCAGAAATGTGTACATAAATGAATCTGACAACCAGCAGTCTACAGAAACCAACGTTCTTGAACACGACACACAATGGACCAATCACAGCGCTTTAAGCAGCCATTTTGTCTCTGTAATGCTAACGTTAGCTCGACCCAGAGTCCTGGACACTCTATCACAAAATAAACGTATTGTTACACCGCAGAAAATTCTGTTAATGAGCTCAACACATCCAGGCTAACTCCCACGCCCCCCAAAGAAGGCAGCACGCTAACTGTTTAAACAACGGACTTTACGTCACACGGAACCGGATCCTGTCCGGTCCAAAAGCAGAGTGGGTTTCACCCGAACCTCGGCTAACAACACGTTGTAACAGATTAGGTAAAAATGGAGCAGCAAATGAGTGAACAGACCTTCAACAGCAAACCGCAGATGTAATAGAATGAAACAGAGGTGACACGGCGGTCACAACAAAGAAAAATGCATGCAGCCTCGCGACACGTTATGAACGTCTCACAAAAACAAACATTCATCCATCCGCCTCAAGCATACGTCGGAATGTGAAAGAAAAAATAATTCTAACGGGAAACGCACCAGACAATGCCACGATTAGCAATCTCTGAGACACTCACCAGCCAAAACTATTCCATAAGTCCACAACAGGATACAAACTAATGCCAACAATACCGTAACAATAAGCCACAAAAACAACTTATTCAATTTAATCTTTCAGCAGACCTGTACGCGGCCACCAATATGTAACGAATAATGTGGGGTAAGGTATTTAAACACTTACTGGACCACCATTATTGTAGAGATATAGGACTTACCTATAGTTTTAGATGTGCAGGTCTGAGCAGACTTTTATCTGCACAAACTTGCCACCAAGTTCACGGGGTCTCAACTTTTTCAGAATAAATCAATAAATCTGTGATGTGATTAGCCAGAAATGTAATTTCACGAGAGACTTCAACTTATGTTGGTCTACCAGAAAAATAGACCTTTTATTGAAACTATCACAAAAATTACATTAAACATTTGTATCGATATTAGCTCTGATTTAATAACTACGTTGACAAGAATTCAAATTAAACAAAACAGACATTGGGAACTTAAACTGTTGGCACATTACTTGACAGATTAAAGCTTATGAAAAATAAGAAAATAGGAGGAAGAAGATGAATGAAAGCTAAGTTAACGGAAGTTAATTATTTTGAAAACAACCAGGGTGGCAAACTTTCCCATACAGGTCTTAGCTGGGCTTCTCACACGCTCAGAACACATCAACGCCTCGTTACCTGTTGACGATACGTCTTGGAGATAAGAGTCGAAGTTTGTGGACACTAACGGACTGTGTTGTCCAGTTCACGCCCAGATGACCTCCGCGCGTGTGAGCTGATTCAGACGAGCAAGAAGCGCGCTTCTCCCGGCAGGAATAGAGCCAGCTACTGGCTGGACTTTCAAAATAAAACTTCAGAAAACAAATTCTTCCAGAAGATGAGTGAGTGAGTTACAGTAAGCTTTACTGTAACTCCAGCTGAAACGTGGGTCTATTTGACACATTGACCGGAACGTCTCTAGCTTTTCCAGAGGAGGGAAGCAGGTTGACTTATTTCTCCCCAAAGCACTAACTAGAAAAATGCAGGAAATGACCTTTATATGGGAGGCAGGGTCTTTCCCACCTCCTTAATGACTACAGGCTGGTTTAACAAAATAAAAGATGGAAGTTTGACCCCATAGGCAGAAATGTCTCTTGACGGACAACAGGAAAACTGTTTACATAAACGACCAGGTGGACTGGCCTGTTGAGTCTAGCTTGAAGACAAAACAAGAGAAGGAAGAGAACAGCTCTTACCCTGACTCCTGCCTTAGAGACAGAGCCTGCTTGCTCTGCAGAAATAAAACCAGCAGAAGGTCACAGTCATGCAAGTAACAGATCATCATTGAAATGACAAAAATATACTGTTGATCAATTCTGAATTAACACACATTAAAGAGAAAGTTCAATCTGATTAATTAGTGTCCATTAATTCATAATAATTGTAAAAAATAAAAGTGTCCACTCGTCTCCTTGAGGGCTTCAAGAAGGTGTAACACTGAGAGTTTCAGAGAGATGTGGAGAGGCCCACATCCCATACGGACATGAGGGTGCTATATCCCTACATTGGGAATCTGATGTGTCACAAGGGGTACATTTTGGTAAATGATTATAATTTTAAAGAAAATGAGATGATATCGTAGATTACAGTTAGCTATATGGTTGTGAAAACCAAATTAGTGGTGGCAATAGGCTGAGGTTTAGGAAACATTTTTTCTGGGATCCTGACACTAGTGTTCAGGTTAAAGGATGGTAAAATTAGACACAATTTCCAATTTAACAACCAAATAACTTTGGCGTGCAGACTACAGAATTGAAACAAGGTAGAGTTTTGTTTCATAAGGGGGAGAGGTTGACAGATGTTCCTAAAAATAGAGAGGCTGAAATTGGTCCCTAGAAATAACTAGATTGTAAATGTTTCCTAAAAACAACTAGGTTGATGGTAAATACATTTTAGTATACAAAGCATAATAAGGATAACTGATAAATTGGCATTATAAACAAAATCCACTTGCGTCGATATTGAGGTGGCATCGGTCTTGAACGTTTTATTTTCTTTAATCATGTCATGGAGGAAGGAGTATTGGTGCGAGCACATTCCTAAATAGGAAGACAACTTAGGAAAGGGTTAGTTCATTAGTTATACAGAGGTTTTAGATTATGAATGAACAAAATAGTCACCCATACAGCATGAGGCGTCTTAAAGGTTTATATGAGCAATTAACAACAATGTTAAAGGTTTATATGAGCAATTAACAACAATGTTTTTTTTCCTCTGTGAAATGTGTGTGAAGCAGGATGGGGGACGCCCCTTGGAAATGTTTCCTGGCCTGCAGGCTCAAACCACTCAAACCTGAAGTGGACCTGATCAGAGGGTGTTTAGAAATATGATGGTTCTGTAGATTTATAGCAATTGACTTGACTAGACGACATGTGACTTATTGACTCAGGAAGAAGGTGTATAGAACCACAGGTGTACAATGTTTTGTGAATTATGCTCTGCCGCCGCATGCTATGTTACTTTTATGTGTGTAATTTCTGCTATAAGCTGAGTGAAAAGGTACAGTAT
>JBBPBX010078171.1:0-16686 GCA_038048925.1 Garcialebias charrua | reverse complement strand
TTTTGTGTCGTTCGTAGCAGGCGTATATAATCCAATTTGTTGTCCAAGCGTTAGCCAAAACCATGGATGGAATAGCCGGCTTGTGTGGGCTAGCTGCTAGCCTAGCTCTGATACCTCCCACTTACCCCACTTCTGTTTCCTGTCATGCCGCTTGTGGCGTTTCCACTGCGGGCGCGATGAAGGGAGGCTCGGTGCTGGCTTCCAGAGCAGGCCGCAGGCACGTAGCTGCTCCTCGAGCTCGTTGTTTATTTCCAGATGAGCGGTTTTTCCGACATCAAGCAGGAACTCACGGCTATACTTGCGTTCTTGAACACGTAGACATGACGAAGACATGCCGGCACATTGCGGCATGCAGGACAAGACAGACGAAAGCACCGTGTTGCTGGGAGAGAGAGAAGCTGCGGCGTTTGCACGCGCCGCCATCTTGGAGCATTTTTCTGTTCAGTTTCCTCCCACACACCAAACACATGCATGTTAGGCTGATTGGTATACAGCTTATATCTTTGTTTTGGTGAAAGATCATTAAATACTGCATGCACACAAATGGTTTACTATATTTTATTGCCTAACCCAATGAGAACTGATAAGAGAATTGATAAGGAATCGAATCGATAAACTATATCGATAAAGGAATTGGAATTGCTAAATTCTTATCAATTCCCATCCCTATTGGTAACTCTAAACTGTCCCTAGGTGTGAGAGAAAGACCGAATGGTTGTTTGTCTTGTTTGTCTCTATGTGTCCCAGTGATGGACTGGAGATCTGTCTAGGGTGTCCCTTACCTCTTGCACAGCGACTGGTGGATATGGGCACCAGTGACCCCCACGACTCGAAAAGGAAGAAGTGGGTAAAGATAATGGTCAGATGAAAGGAACATTTTTATGACTACCGGTACTGTATAACTAGAATCAAGATTAGAGGCAGTGATTGCTTGATGGTCAGTGTTCAAGTCCAGATTGCATCAGGAAAAGCATCAGGCAAAAACCACTGTTAAGTTTTACATGCGAGTGCACTTGCTTTGGTGAGCCCTGCAAAATGGAAGAAGTTGTGAAAAAGATTAGACAAATTGCCAACGTGATAAAACCTTTTATTGCTTGTACACCAAGGCTAAGTGTACAGGTTGACTTTTTCTTGAAAAGTTATCTCAACACCGTACAGGTTAAGAGGGATTGAACATGTGCTGCACTGTTCAGTGAGTTTATGTTTTTCTGTACATCCTTTGTGGTAAAAGTGGACATTTTTGGCCTGTTCCCTTTGACTGCAGTGAGGAGATGCTGCATTTTGTGTTATTTTTCAAGACGCCTCCTCAGCTCCCAGTCTCATCTCTCATCCTGCATGCTCAGCTAAAACAGCAGCCCAGCAATTTATTGAAATGGTCGGAAAGCATTACGCACACAATGGAACATGTTAAAAACAATGGTGTCTTGATGGGGCTGATGACACCCTTTGCTATGCCATAACAAGGAAGAAGCTTGCTCACTTTTGCTTTAGAGCCGACAAAAGAGCACGAGGATATTTGAAAATAGCCTCACTGTCCCAATATACCCGTGTATTATGCATCAGCTGAACAAATGATATGTATTTTACTCTTCTTACCCTTTTTATTTAATTTCTGGTAGTTGGTTTCTTTTCATGACAGCCTTCTCCCAAATAGGATAAGCGCTTTCAGATTATACGTGGAAATTACATGCAAATTGTTTCTTTTGTATTAAAGCCTGGATGTATCTTACTCACAGGAGGAATAAGGAATGATAACAAAAAAAAAGGATGTGTGCTTTTGAAAAAAAAACAAGGATATTTAATTTTACTCAACAGATAAGGGGATGACTGTGAAGAAGTTGAATCCAGATAAGTTTTCAATTGGACTCCAAGCCCATCCTCCATTCATGTGTTCATTCACCCAAAAATATATATTTGTAAGTTTTTATTGGGATGGCGTTTTATTTCTTTATTTGTTCTTTTTTTGATGAACAAAACAAACATTTGTTGTTTCCAAAGGCAATTACATTTCACCCATTTGTCCGTGTGTGTGTTTGTCTGTAGTGTTAGCGGAGTATCTCATGAACCAGTGAATGGATTGGCTTGAAGTCTAAGGGTGTTTTCACACCTGATAGTCTGGTAGACTCGGTTTTATTGGGGACCAATATTCAAAACATTTGTTTACATTTCAGCTAGTGCGGTTCACATTCACACTGCACTTAGTCAATCGAGCCAAACTGTCTGTTTTTCACGCGAGGTGGCTGACGGCTTCGTATGAGGTAAGAGAAATGCGTGTTCCTGCTTTTGGAGCTGTCTACTGTCCGCTTGCATTCACACCACATTCGAACCGCGCCAGAGTTCACTTCAACTGAACTGGACCTAGGTATTTAGGTGGACCAGAGTTTGATCTTTTGGTCCTCATCAGAGTTTGATTGCACATTCACACCTTCCCAAAACAGACTAGAGTTTGATTAAAGCGGAATAAACAGGGCTGGTGTGAATGCAGCCTAAGAACATAATCACTGACTTTACATTTACAACTGATGAAGTTATGGAGACACTACAGTTCACAACCTAGCATAAAAATGGCTGTAACTTAGTCAGCTTTTCAGGTATTGAGCTAAAACTAGATGTGGTAGTAGCTCAGAGTCTTTTACAACACATCTCTGAGTGCTATAACATCTTGCAAAATCTCACAATAATGCACAAAATGCCATTAGCATTTTTCTTTACCTAAACGGCTATAATTGCATTCCTTGTCATCATAGAGCAAGTTTTAGTTATAAATTCTGGTATGAAAGCTGATTTTTTAAAATTCTTTAGTAAAACTGTTTTTACTGTTTGGTTTGAACAGAAACGGAAAAAAAGAAGAAGATATTTTTAACAAAACCTACACATATAACCTCTCCCCCTCACTCTCCACTCTCCACTTCTGGGTAATATCAGCAAATATCCTGCTGAAGAGCTAAACTTCACTGGAAAGCAAAAGCTGACATGAAACCATTAAAGTTGCATTAGTCTGAAGTTCACGGCTCAGACTGCAGTGGCATGTTAGCAAGAGTAACTACTGCAAAACACACTTTTGCTCTCATCAATATTACATGACTGCTGGAGCCCTATCAGTTGCAAATTACATTTCAGATGTTTGCAGAGTAATGCACGTGTCGGGTCGACTCACTTAGGCACGTGTTGTCGGTAAAGAGCCGCAGGAAGTTGATACATTCCTCCTCGTTGTTTCCACTGCCCTTACAGGTGCACCACGGAGAGATGGTCCAGTTGGTGAAGCTGTTGTCAACATAGTTAGGGGTCATTTCTGTCCCTGCAGAAATATCCACACACAAACACAACATTCATTAGGACAGCTATAGGTCACTAATGGAGAATAATGGACTACATTTAAAGCTAGTATGTAAAACCAGCAGTGGAATTTTAGTCACAGGAAAAAATTTGCTCTGTTTGAGTTCACAGGAACCATCCTGTAATGCTTTATTTAGATGTAAAGAGGCCATTATGTTATAAATGTTTTTGCAAAGTAGTTGCTTTAGGAAGTGTTTGCCCCTGTCTGAACACATCTCTGCAGCAACAAAACATTTTACTCTTCAAATGTCTCTCCCTCTGTGCCGATGCTTTCAACGGGAGTCATAAAAGCATTAGCTGCACTTTGACTAACATTTTTACAGAAAAATCCAGGAAGCATTGTGGCATAATACCACTTCACACTGCATCATTTATGGCAGATGATGGTAAGACACTGACTGATGTGGAAATATGGACACTTCAGCAACCATTAAGAGGTGGCAATACATATTTATGAACATATACATAAATGTTTTGTGTGTAAATCTGCATTTACAAATCTTTTTTTATTATCCCTGCAATGCCTCCTCAACGTCACCTGGCTAGAAATAGAAAATATGCATGAACTGATTTGTCACTAGTCACATTATTTGCACAACATTTGTTATGAGCAAACAGATGGTCGTCGAGTGTTTTAATTAAATGAGCACTCTCTCAGTACTTTGACTCCTTAATTTACTTCTGGTACTGAAATCATGTCCAGTCTGCTACTAGAGATACCAGACCAGGTGGTGGGGGAAAGCAGGAAGTCCAAATCCTCTGCCGGTTCTTGTGATAAAACCAGACCAAACTGAAGTTGTACATTGCTTTCATTTAGACTCTTATGCTCTTTATCAAACATTGCATCTAAATTTCTGAAAAACTTCTGGATTAATTTTCTCGTCATCACAGAGTCACAGCCAGCCACATACTGACCGATGAGCCTAGCATAAGAAGCTGAGCAGGCGTAGGGATTGTCTTGGTTGGGACAGGTGCTTCCAGGGGGTGACGTCGTCCAGCAGTTTGCCACGTAATCCGCCAGTCTGGACCTACGAACAAAAATAAGACAAACTTAAAATACTTTTCAGATGCATTCAGCTGGTTATGAACAAAAAATATTACCAGTAGCTCTTTGAGCAACGGCATCTTGGCAAAATGGAAATTAGTTCTGATTGGACTGACATCTTATATAACAACTTTTTTTTTTTTTAAAGATTTCATAGCAGCTTGAACAAATGCTATTAATATTTTTAGGTTGCTTTCCATCTTGTAGTATGTGAATATTTTAGCCGTAAATATTAACACATGGAATATTATAATATTCTTATCAGGAGTGCCCCAGGCCCCATCAAGTGCTACAACTAATAGACCTTTTACCAGTTGACGTCATCACGCAAAGCTCGGCAGAAACGAGCGTTCTGATTGGACGGCAAAAAGCCGAAACCGGATGCCGGGGGTTAGGAAGGAGCCGAGGAGCTTCGTAATGATAGAGAGTTGTAATTTAGAAGCTTGATTTCTTAAAATAGTGGACAACCACTGGTCAAAATGCCTGAACATTGTGCCGCAGATACGAGAGGAGGTGATTGTGTGCGCTGATGGAAATTGGGGAAATCCTTCAGGCTTTTTGCGGATGTCCAGCAGGGTGAGCCGTTGTGTGTAGTTGTCAACAACCTGTATTATCCAAGCGTCAGAAATAAATGTTTTAAATTTCTCACACCAATACTTCTGATATTTAGACTGGTTTGGTTATTGTTACAGGTTCAACATCTTCTGTTAGCTGCTATAACTAGCGCCATGTCTTCATAATGAGCCGTCAGTATAAGCACAGTATGTAAACAAAAACATGACGTTTGAGTCACACAAATGTTCACAGCGTCCTTATTTCTTATTTGATTTCTGTAAACTATGTCTTAAATACAACCTGAGGCAATTGGTGATGTTGTGATGTGAAAAATAATAACTATCCCAAGTGATAGCTTTCCTAGGGAAATTTAATTATCTTTGATTTACTAATGCACTTATGCTGTTTATACAGCTTACACTTTAGACGTAACATGTGTGAAAATCTTAAATATATTACAAACAATATATTTTGCATGTGAATTCCATAATGACACATACAATAGTTGTATTGTAATGACGCCAACACAGCAGACGGAGTCCAGCCAAACGGGGTTTATTCAGAAACAGGGACGAGCTGCTATTACCGAGGCTACAGCTCACGCCTTAACAGAAAACGCGGTACACACGCGAGCGAACACACTGCTAGCTGCCTGCTAACAACAACACACACACCGGGCTCTTCTTCTTCGTCTCTCTTTTTCCGGTCCCTCCTCCCTGCTCCTACCCCTCTCCTGCCCCCACGACCAATCCAACACATGAGGGCGGGGGACAACAGAATCACAACAGCTCAACAGAACACAGTACAGTACAACTGAACAAATACACAGAAATACTTGGACCCAAAGCAGAACCAAACACAGGGTCGTTACACTACCCCCCCACTACTGAGTCCCTCGCCCACGAGGGGACAAACAAAGTCATCGAACCGTCTTGGAGCCCTCCTCGTCTGTCGTGGGCGAGCTCCCAGCAGAGCGCTCCCGACTCTGCGGCTGGGACCTCATTCGACGGCAGTGATAAAACTTCTGGGGACGTTGGCGGACACACCCGAGACCCCGACCATTGGCCTTCTGGGGGCTGCGGTGCATAGGGGGCCAACCTGTCCCTGTGCAGAGCTACTCTTCTCCTGTTTTGGGGCATCTGCACTCTGTAGACCACCTCCCCCAGGCGCTCCAACACTCTGCAGGGACCCACCCACTGACTGACCAGTCTCGGGCACCGTCCCTTCTTCCTACGAGGGTTGTGCACCCAGACCAGCTCTCCTGGAGTAAAGTGTCGGCCCATCGCTCTTGCATCATAGTTCAGTTTCTGGCGCATGCCCGCTTGCTCCTGTTGCCTCAGGGCAATTGCATGGGCTGTCTCTAAGCTGTCTGAGCATGGTAGGGGGCCCATGATGTCCACGGCCACTCGCTCCATCGGGGCTCCTAAAACAAACTGTTGTAGGCGGGTGTGAGACCGACCTGTCGACCCCTTCCGTGCTGTACAGAAGTCACAATGGCGGCAGAAGTCCTCCACATCCCTCCTGTACTGGCCCCAGTAAAACCCCTGTCGGAGGCGGCGTAGAGTCTTTGTAACGCCAAAATGTCCAGACCCAGACGCTCCATGCACGCCCTGCAGGACTACGTCTTTCAGGCCTTTTGGGACTACAGTCTGCCACCGCTCCTCACCCGTGGAGGGGTCCTTCCATGACCTCTGTAGCACCCCGTCTTCCAGACGCAGAGCCTCAAACTTGGACCACAACCTTTTAGTTGCCCGCGAAATGATCAAAACATTACAAAAGAAGTTACAATTAAGAAAAAAATAATAAACACATCAAAAAAAGCTATGGATCAATTAAAAGATGATTTACAGAAGCAAAACTGGAAGGACGTGTATATTGATGATGTTAACAGATCATATGATGAATTTATGAACATTTTAGAAGCTCTGTATGAAAAGAATTGTGTGCAAAGAAATCGTAGAAAAAGAAATATTGTTGACCAACCTTGGATGACTAAAGGGTTGAGAAATGCTTGTAAAAAAAAAACTTGTATTTATGTTTCTTAAAAACGAGAACACAACAAGCTGAAGAAAAATATAAAAAATATAAAAATAAATTGGTAATGATTATAAGAAGATGCAAGAAAGAATACTATAGTGATTTATTAAACAAGAGCAATGGTGACACTAAAACAACATGGCGAGTAATAAATGAGGTTCTAAAAAGTCATAAAGCAAAAACGAACATTGCAAAATATTTTGTGAAAGATGACAAAGAAATACATGATGAGAATGATATCGTAAATGAATTTAATCAATATTTTGTAAATATTGGATCAAGCCTTGCAGCTAAAATACCAAAAGTAGATAATAAGGTGTGTCATTCAATTAAAAGTTGCACCAACAGTATTTTTCTTAGTGGAACTAACAAAGAGGAAATTATGAAAATGGTAAAAAATCTCTCAGACAAGAGATCAAAAGACTGGGTGGACATGGATATGATGTTCGTAAAAGAAATAATAAGTTATGTTATTGAACCGTTTACATATATATGCAATTTATCTTTTTCAACAGGAATATTTCCAGATAACATGAAAGTAGCAAAGGTAATTCCTCTTTTTAAAAATGGTGATAAATGTGTATTCAATAATTATAGGCCAATATCCTTATTACCACAGTTCTCAAAAATTCTAGAAAAACTATTTGTGACCAGATTGGATCAATTTATTGATAAACAAAATATTTTAAGTAGCAGTCAGTATGGGTTTAGAGAAAAAAACTCTACGTCAATGGCTCTCATGGATTTAATGGAACAAATAACTAATGCTGTCGATCATAAACAGTACTGTGTTAGTGTTTTTGTTGATCTAAAAAAAGCATTTGATACCATTGACCACACCATTCTCCTTGAAAAACTAAATAAATATGGTGTTAGAGGACCAGCATTACAGTGGGTATCTAGCTATTTGAAGGACAGGAAACAGTTTGTGCAAATAAATGATGTTAGATCTGACCTCCGTGATATCACTTGTGGAGTTCCTCAGGGTTCTGTGCTTGGACCAAAGTTATTTATTTTATATGTGAATGACTTGGTAAATGTGTCAGGACTACTTAAATGTGTTCTTTTTGCCGATGACACCACATTTTTCTGTTCGGGTAATGACATAAAACAGATTTTGGATATGATGAAAACAGAATTTATAAAAATACAAACTTGGTTTAAATTAAACAAATTATCTTTGAATTTAGATAAAACTAATTACATGATATTCAGTAACAAAAAGAGAATTGTTGATGACGATCCATTTGAAATTGAAGATGTTGTGATCTGTAAAGTGAGTGAAGTGAAGTTTCTGGGTGTTATCATTGATGACAAACTGACGTGGAAACATCATGTAAATTCCATTAAAAAAAATAGCTAGATCAATTGCAGTATTGTATAAAGTCAGGGATTTTTTAATTGATAAAGCTTTACATATGTTGTATAACACAATCATTGCTCCACATTTAATCTATTGTATTGAGGTTTGGGGAAAAGCGTGCAAAACTATTACAAAGCCTGTTTTTATTTTACAAAAGAGAGCTGTAAGAGTAATCACCAGAAAACATTTCAGTCACCCATCAAACACTTTGTTTCTTCAGCTAAACTTATTGAAATTCCAGGAATTGGTAGAATATAGTATTTTATCAGTTATGTATAGGGCTCATAATAACACATTACCTTTAAATATCCAAAGAAATTTTATAAAAAGACAAAGTTATTACAATCTCAAAGGGACAGAGATATTCATCAAACCACAATTCAGAACCAGCTTAAAGGGACGGTCTACCTCAATTCAGGGAGTTCGATTGTGGAATGCTCTGGAGAGTGATGTTAAAAATGAAAAATCAATGTATACATTTAAGAAAAAGGTAAAAAAAGACTTGCTCAAAAACTATATATGATGTAACCTTGCGTGTTTGTGTATTACACCTATGTTGTACTTATGATGTAGCTTAGTGCGTTTGTGTATCACAGTTAGAAAAATTAAGTAGAATTATTCATTTTTGTGATGTATTTTGTGTATTACATTTAGGAAAATTAAGTAGAATTATTCATTTTGTGAACATCTTGATGTTGTGCCATCTTTTAATTTGTGTATTACAGTTAGAAAAATTAAGTAGAATTATTCATTTTATGATCTAGTTTGTGTATTACAGTTAGGAAAATTAAGTAGAAAAAAATAATAAAAAAATAGGAAAATTAAGTAGAAAAAAAATTAAGTGTGATGTATTTTGTGTATTAGTTAGAAAAATTGTGTATTAGTTAGAAAAATTAAGTAGAATTATTCATTTTGTGATGTAGTTTGTGTATCACAGTTAGAAAAAGTAAGTAGAATTATGGGTGATGTAGTTTGTGTATTACAGTTAGAAAAATTAAGTAGAATTATTCATTTTGTGATCTAGTTTGTGTATTACAGTTAGGAAAATTAAGTAGAATTATTCATTTTGTGATGTAGTTTGTGTATTACAGTTAGAAAAATTAAGTAGAATTATTCATTCTGTGATGTAGTTTGAAGGTTATCATTGGTTGAACAAACTGTGAAATAAGGGGCAGATATAATAAGATTTCATCTTCTTTCTGCTCCCTTCATTTTATCCTACTTGTATTCTTGTATCTGATGAAACTGTCTTGTATTGTTCTTTTAAAATGAATGAATAAACATCAAATCAAATCAAATCAAATCATATGAGAAGGGGACGTGTCCCCCTCACATTACAAATGCTTCTGATGCCAGTGCCTCAGGGGCCTCAGACGAGTGAATTGAGGACTTTGGTGAAGTAAGACCACAGAAACGGGTCACCTCACCCAAAACCAGTCATGGAGAGGAACCACAGGGTCCTGGGGTCTGGGCAGGTACCTCCATGCCCATGATCCCTGATCTCATCTATAGCTCTGCTGATTGAACCATGGAACTAAAACAGTGATGTCCTTTTAGCAACATATCTGTACAGAAATTGATCCATGGTTCCCACCAGATCGAACTGGTGTTATGCAACACGACTCAGATATTCCACTCATTACTCAGAAAGTGGATCAAGCAGCTCGAGACAGAGTTTTATCCTCTGATCAGTTCAGTAACCAAATGTTACCACTGTGTGCACAATAACAAAATGAGGCTTTTTAAGGGAAGGGAGGTTTTTGTATTTAATTTCTCTCATGGTTCCTGAAGGAGAGCAGAGAAGAACCCTTTAAGAACTCCTCTTTGGGCAGAATGAAGGATTTTAACTACATAGAACCACAGAATACATCGAATGTCTTAATGTTCAGCTAAATTAGACGTGGAAGGTGAACCTGGCAGACCATAATAATAAAAAGCTAAAAGCACGACCTTTCAGCTAATATTGCACTGTACACGTTCATTAAGCAAAAGGCTTTTGCGGCCATGTTAGCTTGAAAAAAGAAAGAAAAAAGAGCTCCGTTATGGAGACATCAAGTGAGAGGATTAAAATTCAACACAGCAGATTACAGAGCCATGTTAAACTCACTGTAACTACCTCTGGATTAAACTGGCTAAAACTGACTCATCAAACAGTTTAAGGTGATTAAATGTGTCTTTGTATGTATTGTTTCAAATGCTTTGATTTGATCTTTTCAAAAGAAAAAGTTAAATTTGTGATGTCAAATAGCTTAAATGAAGGACTCAGTAATCTTCCTAAAGCTTCATTTTGTCAGGACTTTGCAGTGTTTAGTAAAAAAAAATCTAACTGAAGATGACAAAACGTTAAATAAAAAAATAAAAAAAGTAAAGATGTTTTGAATGTTGCAAATGAAATAAATGTCACATTTTTGTCATCTGTGTATGTTTCCCATACAAGACGAAATTCGTCTCTGCATTTAACCCAACCACCACCAGGTGGTGCAGTGAGCAGCCATAGAAAGCGCCCGGGGAGCTGGAGAAATAGGTGTGCACTCATAGACACCCCAAGGTGTGTAGTGGCCGGGGCCGGGGTTTGAACCTGTGTCCTTCGGGTCCCAAGTCGGCATGTCTAAAATTCCAGCATCCATGAAAACCTTCTCTAATGCACAAGAGTAGATCAGTGACTCAATAGGGTCACCATAGTAACCTCACTCCTGTGTCTGTCACTCCCTGGCAGCACTCTAAATTAGTCAGGCAGACAAAACACAAAGCAAAATGTAAACCTGAGACAGTCAATGTGCAGAAACTATGCCACATTGAAAATAAAAACAACTATAAGTGGTAAAAACGTGTGGTTAAGTTGGTAATCACATCATCTGTCTGCCTAATTTTATCCTCACTTTGTGCCCAGCCAGTACCTTTACATCCACAATGGGGATCTGACACAATTCAGAATCAGCTTTATTATCATTGTACAGATACGGCAAGAATATGTTCGTACAGTCGTCCGAAAGGTGGGCGGAGTGCACGTAGCTGCTGCTATGATAGCGCGCCCTCTTATCCTTTTCAGAATAATTTTCGATAGAAAAGGGAAACATCAATGAGGATAGGATAGAGGCATTACCTAAGAAGATCTCCTCACACCTTGTCCTATCAAGACATGATTTAAGACATGTGTCAAATTCTCAAGGCCCGAAGGCCAAATGTGGCCCTCGTTGACATCTTATGGCCCGCAAGATATTTTAAACAAAAAAGTACTTTTATCACTTTCATTTTTTCAGTAATCTTTGATTATGATGTCAAAAGTGCAAAAGCGAACGTCCACTGAGACCAATCTACTGTAACTCTTGTTGAGGAACCTGCAACCAAGAAAAGATGTTTGGTATTGAACTTGAGTTAATGTAGATTCTGAAACTGGCCCTTAGTTAGACAAAGGGTTTAATTTCGGCCTCCTTTTGTAAGTGAGTTTGACACCCCTGACTTAAGACATCAAAAAACTCTGCCAGCAAGCACATTTATACACATAACATATGCATTTCACGGCAAGGCGGTCCACGAAGCACTTCCAGATAGACCGTAGTCCATAAGATGTTGGTCAGCCGGCACAGTTCTGATAAGACTCCCCAGAAGTTTTCGTGGGGTGGGGTGAGATAGACGAAGCTTTTCCTTAGTTTACACATTTCCCATACTTGCATACTTTACAATCTGCATCTACAGCAAGGATCAAGATGAACTTTACTTCATCATCCACATTATTAAATATCATAACTTTAAAATGAAGAAAATTGAGTGAAAACTGTAAGTCCTATAGCACTGAGAGTCACATGGGTCAAAGAAGACTTGTTATCTAGCCTGATCTGTTGAAACTCTGAAACATGGAGCTGTTCCTGAACTGTGGAGCCACAAACAGAGCCAGGATTCATCCCCATGGACCGATGGACAGATGTCACAAACAAAGGGATGATCTGTGGAAGTTGAATGCTGCAGCTCAACGTTCAGTGCACGTCAACAAATACGACTTAAGTCCAAAGAAACACCTCGGATCAATTTTCCAGGAGTTGAGTTTTCTTGATTTTCATGATTCTTGCATTGTTGCTGTTTTTGCCATATTTTTTATACATTTAGTTTTAACAAGTTATGAGTTATTTAAAAACAACAACAAAGAAAACCAATGACTGTACGAGAGTGGGTGGGGCTTAACCACCATGCTGCACACACCGGCCTACAGCATCGCAGCGCCAACAAAAAGGGTCATTTAGACTTTGATTTAGGACAGGAGGAGAACGTTTTTTCATCTTTTTAGTGTCAATGTTCTTACTCATTTCGGCAAAAGCCCTTTGTTGTGTTTATGGAAATATTTCCAAATTGTATTCATTGTACAATGCACTGTTTTGTAATATTTTCAACTGAGCTGTATTCATTGTTGCAGTTATTTTTGCATTTTTCTAATGCTGAGGAGGAAAATCAAATACATGTTGGAAATAGAAGAATAATTGGAAACAACATGGACTGTGGATCTGTGCTGATGCATTGGAGGGGCAGCTAGCCTGTAGCTGAGTGGTTAGAGCAGTCGTCCTCCATTGGGAGAGATGGGGGTTCAATTCCACCAGCAGTCACTTGCTGAAGACAATGAACCCCTCATTGCTTCTGATGTGTGTCCCATTGGTGTATGAATGTGATCTAAAGCACTGGTTTCTACAGATTCAGATTAACTTTGCAGAGATGTAGTAGAGTGTCAAGGTGGCAGGACTTCAAATTTTTTAAAGTCGACTTCCACATGATAGAAGTCGACGTCGACTAGTCGCTGGGACATCATAGGAACTCAAGATGCTATATCATCTTCACAAAAAAGTCATTTATTATTTGCAACAAAAAAATAACAAAACATTGGGAGAGTATATTATGCTCCTACCATTTATCAAACTGCAAAAAAAGTCACAGGAAAACTAAAACTATTATTATGCTGCAAAAGTGAACGAAATGTGTGGCACATAAAAAAGAAAAAAAAAAAGAAAAACAGGAGGCAGGCGATGTTACTAAAAGTGCAGTGGCTTCAGGTGGGTCACTGTCAGTGTGCTTTCCAAAATTAGTCAAAATACTCTGACAACAGAGGCAGGAGTGGAGGTGCAGAGGTTAGAGAAGGTGGGCCTGTGATCAGAAGGTCGTTGGTTCAAATCTCGGTACCGACAACTTCAAAAAGTAGGTGGGTTTGGTGAAACACCCACAGCTGCCTCCACCCTCATTTGCCCCACTCTGGGCCCTTGAGCAAGGCCCTTAACGCCCATCATCTGCTCCCCCGAGTGCCCTAAATGACAGCTCTCTGCTCCACACAGAGGGCTGTGGTAGCTCGGTGGTCTGTGGTTGTTTCAGGAAGGGCATCCGGCGTAAAAACTATTGAAGCTTGATTTATACTTGACGCGTCGCGCCGCGCGCGAGGGGCGCGCGCCAGAAGTGACGCGATATCGCAGTCCCCGCCCCCTGCGCGTTGGCCCCGCGCGTCGTCTTGGCGCGTGTCGCGCACCTCCGAATTTTTGAAACTCCGCAAGCCTAGTGCGCGCGCCGCGCGCGCCGCACCGTTGACTTTTGCAGTGGACTGGGCTCAAAGAACAGCACTTTGGCATGCGCCGCCGGCGAAACTATAAACGCACGGAGCCGCACGGCTCGGTGCGCGCGCGGTGCGCGCGCTCCAGCTTGCGAACCAAAGCGAAAGTATAACTCAGCCTTTAGTCTTTGTGTGACTTAGCAATGAAGCATCTCGCCTCTGAGGTACTTTACTATTTAATTTAGGTCACGATCTTCAGAAATAAAACATGTCTCTAATATTTCATTATGCTAAGTACTTCTTCATTTAGCTGTGCTACGTCGAGACTGTCTTGGTCTGTTGGGTCCAAATTATGAAACAGAACCTTTCGAAAACAGAACCTTTCGAAAAGAGAACCTTTCAAAAACAGAACCTTTCGAAGGACTTTTCAGGCCCATCTTGATTGGTCGTTTTTCATCTGCTTACCAGAAAGGTCATAGTCTGAAGCTTTGGAGCAGCAGTAATGAAACTGAGGGAGCACGGGCAGTGTTAGTCAACTTTTTAAAGTAGGCATTCAAAAACAGTTTTTATAAAATTATATTTAGCTGGTTGGAGTTGGATTGGAGCCGTCTTTTTCTGATTCATTCAGTTAATCCTTGACTTGGTTCTGTGTCCTGCCAGCACCACCATGAAACGCTCCCCAGCACGACATTCGTTACTGAATCCATTGTTTCTACAGTGGAAGGGACTCCTCACGGCTCAGATCTGCGTGGCTACTCGGAGCTGAGTCACACGGAGGCGACTCAGTGAGAGGTGATGTGAGGGAATGTTGTCACAAGCACACTCACTCGTGTGTGAAAGGCATTAAATTGAGCCTCGCCTACCTTTGCGAGTCAGACGATGTTCAAATAAATCCACGTTAAACCAGCGGAGATGAGCATTTCAACATTTGAATTTTGTTACGAGGATACTGGCACGTTGTGAAATGATCATCTCGCTGTTGCCTTGTCAGGAATAATAGGACAATATGAGATTCTAATATCTCTAAACATAGAAATGTGTTTTGCCTGAACAAAAATTAAACACCATCAGACATGTGTGTTCATGAAGCTGATACAAGAATCCCGAGGTGCAGCTGAAGTGCTTACAGTTCATCACCTAATTACTATTACCATAAAGTGTGCCTGGTTAAACATGAACATCAAGAATTTAATCAAGAAACAGACTTTTTGCACTAAGTGATTGCTAAAGAACTTTGACTTTGCCCAAAACGATAGGAGTTGACTCTATTTGTTGGCAAAATGTCACATGAAGCAAGGGTTGGATTTGAATTACTGAAGAGTAATCATTGTATGTACCGTATTTTTCGGAGTATATGTCACACTGGAGTATAGGTCGCATTGTCCAATTATTACCAATAGATTGGAAAAAATCCCTAGATAGGTTGCATCTACGTTTAGCTCTGCTGCAAATGTCTGCCACAGGAGTGCACAGCAAGGCTTTTAAGAAGATTAACACTTAAAAACAATTATTTGTTTTATAAAAGTTATAGCAAATATGTGTCTGAGCTGAACTTTTCCTTAATAAATGAACGTAATTGTGAAATGAGCTGGATTTAAAAATTTGTTTCGCCGAAAGTGATAAAAAGCCATATATAGGTCGCGCCTGAGTATAGGTCGCAGGCCATGAAAAAATGATAAAAAGGTGCGACCTATACTCCAAAAAATACAGTATGTCTGGAACTGGTTCACCTGTGGATTCAAACCAGTCCCCGACGGCTTCTGCAGAAACACCCAGACTAAGCTTTACAGGTAACACTTTACAATAAGGTACACAAAATTTGCTTAACTACTAGGGAACGCCTCAGGAACAAATCAGGAGCTAATAGGTAGTTAACCAGTACTTACTGGGGAACATACAGCCAAGCCTTAGGGCAGTTTACACGGCGTGTATTTTGAGTGTAACCGCTACTTTCTCTTTGCGACTTTGCTTATCGCCTACACGACGCTGCTGGCCCCCCTCTTTGACTCCGATACTTTTCTGACCCTGCTCTCAAGGTGGAAGTTTTTCGCTGACCCCCCGCTGATAATGTAAACATCTCCCGTGGAGCTTTTGTGTCAACCACATGCGCGCAGCCCGCATGCGCGGACAGTCTGACATTTCACGTGTCACGCTGCAAAATATAACAGTTTAACAATAATAAACAGTATTTATGTTGGCGTGGGAGATGTAAATTTATCTGAACTACAGTATCTATCTGGACTCGTTACATTTTTTAAACAGTGCGTAACGTGCTGTGAAAATGAAGACACCAGGTTTATTTTTTATTTATTTATTTATTCAGCACCACAAAGTTTACAACACAAACACTGAGAATTAAACTGAACACACTATTAAAACACGTGAACCGAACTGTAACTACGTTAATGAACTGGACTCTTGCTGTGTGTTCATCTGGACCCATCAGAACCGCCGAACCGTCTGCCTGTTTGTTGGAACGACAGCTTCTCCACCTGGCAGAAATAAATAAATAAATAAAAACTCTGTTGTTGTGTGATCAAAGTAAACACAAGCAAACATTATATTAAGAACGTTGATTTACCTGCTGTAAGTCAGCTGTTTATCACGGAGTAAAGTCCGGTTCTGGTCCACAGTCCACTCAGCGTCTGGTGTGCAGCTTGTTAGATGAAGCAGGTCCCACTTGGTGTCAAATCTGTTGACTCTTATCCAAATTCCAGCTTTAACTTGTTGTTAACTTGTTGACAACAACTTGTAGTTAGCTGATTTTAGCCAGAGAGGAAAGCAGACGAGGCAGCTGTTTACCTCAGGCTGCCATAGATATCTTATATA
>JBBPBX010078170.1:0-16686 GCA_038048925.1 Garcialebias charrua | reverse complement strand
GATAATTAGAAAACCAACCGATGGTGTGATCAGAGAAACCGATTTCTGAGAGCTTATGACACAGGATGTTATGATCCACAGTGTCAAAAGCTTTAGACAGGTCTAAGAAAAGTGCAGCACAGTAATCCTTAGCATCCAATGCTTCAACAATGTCATTCAAAACCTTCAGAGAAGCAGTTGTTGTGCTGTGTTTTTTCCTGAAACCAGATTGATGGAGAGGTAAGATGTTAAATGAGTCCAGATAATTTTTGATCTGAGAGTTTATCAGTTTTTCTAGAACCTTGGCTAAGATGCAGAGTTTAGAGATCGGTCGATAATTGTTCAGTGAGGTGGGGTCACCTCCCTTCAGCAAAGGAAGAACAAAGGCTGTTTTCCAAGCATCCGGAATGGTGTTTTGGCTTATGGACAGATTAAAGATGTGGGTCACAGGGACTGTGATGATATGAGCAGCCAGCCTTAAGAAATAAGGTGGAAGTTCATCTGGACCTGCAGATTTTTTAGGATCAAGATCATTTAACAGTTTATTTACCTCACTGACTGAGAACGGAGAAAAAGAGAAGGTGTGATTAACTGAGGATTGACTTGTAGGAGGGATTGGATTTGTAGAAGTTTGATTATTAGATGAAGTGGCTGATTTTACATTGGTAACTGTGTCAAATAATGAACTAGAAGCAACAAAATGTTTATTGAAACAATTCAGGATCTCGTGCTTATTTGACACAGGAACAGAGTCAACAAGAAGTTGTGATGGAAGGTCAGATGATTGGGGGATGCCTGAGAGAGATTTGATGGTTTTCCAGAATTTTTTGGGGTTGTTTAGATTTTTGGAGGTCTGAGATAAGAAGTAAGTTACGTTTTGCGGCTTTGATGGCAGTTGTGCATTTATTCCTCAGCTGCCGAAATTTCAACCAATCAGTGTCTGAGTGTGATTTTCTTGCTACGGCCCAAAGATGATCTCTCCTGTGCAGGAGATCAGCTAGTTCAGGAGTACTAAACCAGGGGCTCTCACGGCCCTTTATCCTGAACTGCCGGAAAGGAGCGTGTTTGTTCACAAAGTAAATGAAACTATCATGAAAATAGTTCCAAGTGGTGTTCACGTAATTGATTAGTAGAATACGTTGCCAATCAAAGTGAGATAGATCCCAAAGGAATGACTGTTCACTGAAACGTTTCAAATCCCTTTTTTGAATTATTCTGGGCTTAGCAGGTGGAAGTTTAGTAGATCTAAGAGCTGCTATTACGGAATGATCATTCAAAACGTTAGCAAATACACCTATACCAGGAAATTTGTGAGGTTAAAGGAAATTTTCTTGTCAGCGGCTGCTGAAAGTAGCTAATAAAGTAACTTAGTAATCTAACTTAGTTACTTTCCAAATCAAGTAATCAGTAACTTAACTAAGTTACTTTTCCCAAGGACTAATCAGTAACTTAACTAAGTTACTTTTTCAATGTAACTATGCCATCACTGGTCGCACCTGAGTACAGTATAGGTCGCTGGCCATGAAAAAAATGATAAAAAGGTGCGACCTATACTCCAAAAAATATGGTAATTAAGCAATTTAAGTGAAGATTTGAGCGATTTGTCTTCAGTTTGGGAAGCGGAAGTTAGTTCGAGTGATGAACAAGAAACAGCTGGTTCTAAGTTTAGGTCTGCAGCCATATTTATTTGAGTCTTACCGTCCAGTGAGCGAGGTGGAGCGAGGGGGAGTCCGACATCAGATGAGCAAGGTTCCAAGGGTGATGGGCTGGAACCCGATCGTAGTCGTCTACAGGGCTGGCGATGTTAGAACACCCAAATGCGACACAACGTACCAGCATTTTTCAAGTTATACAAAAGAAAATAGGCGATCTTGAAGACAATGACACTGCGTGCTAATAGCAGCGGCAGACAGAAACTTCATGTCTCTACGTCACGATGTCGCATGCGTAAGTACCCGGATGTCCCGTGACGAAACACGGCGCCAATTTTAAAATCACTTTTAAATCAAATTTTCATTGATTGATCATTTTGCTTGTAAAAACGAACATGCCGGTAGTTGAATGATACAACATACATGATACAAAGTGGCACAACATATATATATGTTGTGCCACTTTATGCATAGTTCCAACATTATGTCACACACACTTTAACCCTTGCTTTAGTTTCAGTAAAGTCCACACCTCAGGGCTTAAAGACCTCCGGCCGGGGGCCGAATTTCCGGCTTTTGACCAATCGGTCCGCCTCAACTTAACTTTGATTGATGGACAGCGATTACATCCAATCACATTGAAGCTCACGTTGTTTTGACCAATTACTAACAGGAAGGCGGGCCTTAGCGTGTGCATGCGGCTTCACAGTCAAATCAATGCGGAGTAACTACCGTTTACTATACCGGGACAAAATATAGTTTTAGAAACAAGTTGCGCTCTGCTTCCTCCGTAACAGGAGGTAATTTTTCCTCCTCATGTGTCCGGCGCCTCCTCTGACGGACGATGTGTCCTCCCATTTGAGCGAATCAGAGCGCAAGGTACGTGGGTCAAATGAGCGACCGGAAAAAGAGACGAAGAATAGCGGTCGGTCAGCTAGCGGGGAGTCCGTTCATGTGTGCGCGCGTGTTCTTTTTGAGGCGTGAGCTGTAGTCTCAGTAGCAGCTCTTCCCTGTTCTAAATAAAACTCTGTTTGGCTGGACTTCGTCTGCAGTGAATCAAGAAATCAAGAAAAAAAAGTTTTTTTTTTTTTTTACATGAATACATGTACAGTACTTTACAGTCACCAATCACTTAGCCTATCCTAACACAGTTTTTAAAGATGAAGGAGTGAGTTGAATTGTCTCCCTTTCACGTAAATTGAAAGTAGCTCCCTTTATGTGAATGGTGCCTGCTAGACTATATGCCACGGGGAGTCGTGACATACTTCCGGTAAAATGCAACCCATATCCGCCATTTCCGGTTCCCATCCACTGCCGTTGTTGTTAGCGTTAGCTCCTAGTAGCAGACCATGACAACGACCCGAAACGGGAAGCGGCTGCGCGCTACCGGCACTACATGTGAGTACCGTTGTGTCCGCCCACCGGTGGGAACAGCTGTTCCGAGGGGGGGTTTCGGCGAATATTTATCGCGGCTATCCGTAAGGGGAACATCGCCATAATTTTATCTGGTTTTATATGTGTATAGAGTTATTATTGGTGTGTATGCAGATGTTTTATTAATTGTATTTAGTCATTTATGTTCGTGTCTTTCCTGCTAACCGGAAGTGCGCCGTCTGGGTGATGACTGCGGGAGTGCTGGAACGGAAGCCTGTGGCATATAGTCTATTGAACTCACTCCTTAACTGTGTTAGGATAGGCTAAGTGCTTGGTGACTGTACAGTACTGTACATTTATCTATTTATAAAAAAATTAAAAAATATATATATATTTCTTAAATAAATAACGAAAATGTCATTATTGGGCAAAATCACCAAACAGCAGCTCTCATATTTTGGCCATGTGATGCGCGCTGATTCTTTAGAAACGTCAGTGATGCTGGGAAAAGTCAGTGGGAAAAGAAGACAAGGCCGCCAAAGAACAAGATGGCTCGACACTATCATGACAACAATGACTATGCCAATTGCAGATTTGAAAGAATTGGTGAAAGACAGGAAGGCGTGGAGTATGAAGATTCATAAAATGACCGAAAGTCATGGGCAGCACGGTGACACAACTGGTAGAGCTGCTGCCTCTCAGCGAGAAGGTTGACGGTTCAAATCCCGGTCCGGGGGCCTTTCTGGGTGGAGTTTGCATGTTCTCCCCGTGCATGCGTGGGTTTCCTCCGGATACTCCGGTTTCCTCCCACAGACCAAAAACATGCACGTTAGGCTGATTGGTGACTCTAAATTAACCCTAGGTGTGAGTGTGAGAGTGGATGGTTGTTTGGTGTGAGTGAGACAGGTCCCTCTTGTAAATGAGTCCCCGTGACTCAACGAGGCTAGCCTGCATAAATAAAGGTTGAATGAATGAATGAAAAGTCGGATACGACTGATCGGATAATCATCATCACTGTACAGTCACCAAGCACTTAGCCTATCCTAACACAGTTTTTAAAGATGGAGTGAGTTGAATTGTCTCCAAAGATGGCCTCCTTTGTAATTGTGAAAAGAAACCACCCATCATTAAACAGGGGTGGAGGCCTCCGGGTTCAACTGTCCCCCTCTTACAATGCTGTTATTGCTACTATCACTCAGCCCCCTGTGAATAGCAAACAACCATCGTTAGGCTGGTGGTCCTCCTTGATCATGTGAGCAGCTGGTTTTGGCTGTCATCAGCCAACTGGTTGTGTAACACTGTGAGAGGGTGCTATTTATAAGACTGAGCTGAACATAGCACCTCAGACTGAGGAAGTCTTTCGGACGAAAGACGAAACGTTTCTACAAATTTTTTTTTTTTTTTGAATGTCCAGAGGACCAGACTTATCTTTTTTAGATTTTTCTACCTGGATTATTGAGCATGCATCAGGGTATTTCAGTTAAGTGTTTAATGTTCTAGATATTGTAGATTGTAAAAAGTTACTCTTTTTGCTCTGTTACTCATAGAAGATTGTTGTTTGAATTGATTGTTTAAATTATTTTGTTTTTGAAAAAAGGGCAGATAAAATAAGATTTCTTCTTTCTGCCACCTTTCATTTTATGTTTTCTTTCATATTATATGTGAAATGTTTTTTTATTTTTATTTTGTTTTGTTTTTTTATGTTAAAAAAGTACGAAGTATAACTTATTTCTCATAATTTTACTTTTTTTTTAATTATAAGTGTCAGGGGAATTTAGGTAGAGGTTATGGATGTTTATTAGTAACTAATGTTAAACTATGTGTGAATTGGGTGGGCGATATGGCTCAAAAATTATATTGTGATATTTCAGAGCATATGGAAACAATGTTCCCTCGTCCGGACGCGGGTCACCGGGGCCCCACTCTGGAGCCAGGCCCGGAGGAGGGGCACGTTGGCGAGCGCCTGGTGGCCGGGCTTTCACCCATGGAGCTCGGCCGGGCACAGCCCGAAGAGGAGACGTGGGTCCCCCTTCCCATAGGCTCACCACCTGTGGGAGGGGCCAAAGGGGTCGGGTGCATTGTGGAATGGGTGGTGGCCGAGGGCGGGGACCCTGGCGGTCTGATCCTCGGCTACAGAAGCTGGCCATTGGGACATGGAATGTCACCTCTCTGGTGGGGAAGGAGCCTGAGCTAGTGTGTGAGGTTGAGAGGTTCCGGCTAGAAATAGTCGGACTCACCTCAACGCATGGCTCTGGCTCTGGAACCAGTTTCCTTGAGAGGGGTTGGACACTCTTCCACTCTGGAGTTGCCCCTGGTGAGAGGCGCCGAGCAGGAGTGGGCATACTTGTTGCCCCCCATCTTGGTGCCTGTACGTTGGGGTTCACCCCGGTGAACGAGAGGGTAGCCTCCCTTCGCCTACGTGTGGGGGGACGGGCTCTGACTGTTGTTTGTGCCTATGCGCCAAACGGCAGCGCAGATTACCCACCCTTTTTGGAGTCCTTGGAGGGGGTATTGGAGGGTGCGCCTCCTGGGGACTCCCTTGTTCTGCTGGGGGACTTCAACGCTCACGTGGGCAATGACAGTGAGACCTGGAGGGGTGTGGTTGGGAGGAACGGCCCCCCTGATCTGAACCCGAGTGGTGTTCTGTTGTTGGACTTCTGTGCTCGTCATGGATTGTCCATAACGAACACCATGTTCAGGCATAAGGGTGTCCATATGTGCTCTTGGCACCAGGACACCCTAGGTCGTAGTTCAATGATCGACTTTGTTGTCGTCTCATCTGATCTGCGGCCGCATGTCCTGGACACTCGGGTGAAGAGAGGGGCGGAGCTGTCAACTGACCACTACCTGGTGGTGAGTTGGCTCCGATGGTGGGGGAGGATGCCGGTCAGACCTGGCAGACCCAAACGTATTGTGAGGGTCTGCTGGGAACGTCTGGCAGAGTCTCCCGTAAGACGGAGCTTTAACTCCCACCTCCGGGAGAGCTTTGAACACGTTCCGAGGGAGGCGGGGGACATTGAGCCCGAGTGGGCCATGTTTCGCGCCTCTATTGTCGAGGCAGCTTATCGGAGTTGTGGCCGCAAGGTTGTTGGTGCCTGTCGTGGTGGCAACCCTCGAACCCGGTGGTGGACACCGGCGGTGAGGGATGCTGTCAAGCTGAAGAAGGAGTCCTATTGGGCCTTTTTGGCCTGTGGGACCCCGGAAGCAGCAGATAGGTACCGGCAGTCCAAGCGGCATGCGGCTCGGGTGGTTGCTGAGGCAAAAACTCGGGCGTGGGAGGAGTTCGGAGAGGCCATGGAGAATGACTTCCGTACGGCTTCGAGGCGATTCTGGTCCACCATCCGGCGTCTCAGGGGGGGAAAGCGGTACGCGACCAACACCATTTATGGTGGGGATGGCGTGCTGTTGACCTCAACTCGGGATGTTGTGAGTCGGTGGGCGGAATACTTCGAAGACCTCCTCAATCCTACTGGCACGTCTTCCACTGAGGAAGCGGAGCCTGGGGACTTTGGGTCGGGCTCTCCAATCTCTGGTGCTGAGGTCGCCAAGGTGGTTAAAAAGCTCCGCGGTGGCAAGGCTCCGGGGGTGGATGAGATTCGTCCTGAGTTCCTTAGGGCTCTGGATGTTGTGGGGTTGTGTTGGCTTACGCGACTCTGCAATATCGCGTGGACATCGGGGGCAGTTCCCTTGGATTGGCAGACTGGGGTGGTGGTTCCCCTATTCAAAAAGGGGGACCGTAGGGTGTGTTCCAACTATAGAGGGATCACACTCTTAAGCCTCCCTGGTAAGGTCTATTCAGGGGTTCTGGAGAGGAGGGTCCGTCGGATAGTCGAACCTCGGATTCAGGAGGAGCAGTGTGGTTTTCGTCCTGGTCGTGGAACACTAGACCAGCTCTACACCCTCAACAGGGTCCTGGAGGGTGCGTGGGAGTTTGCCCAACCAGTTTACATGTGCTTTGTGGACTTGGAAAAGGCATTCGACCGCGTCCCTCGGGGGGTTCTGTGGCGGGTACTCCGGGAGTATGGGGTACCAGGCCCTTTGATATGGGCTGTTAGGTCCCTGTACGACCGGTGTCAGAGCTTGGTCCGCATCGCTGGCAGTAAGTCAGGCTCGTTTCCGGTGAGAGTTGGACTCCGCCAAGGTTGCCCTTTGTCACCGATTCTGTTTATAACTTTTATGGACAGAATTTCTAGGCGCAGCCAAGGTGTTGAGAGGATCCGTTTTGGTGGCCTTAGAATCGCTTCTCTGTTTTTTGCAGATGATGTGGTCCTATTGGCTTCATCAGCTCGTGATCTACAGCTTTCGCTGGAGCGGTTTGCAGCTGAATGTGATGCGGCCGGGATGAGGATCAGTTCCTCCAAATCCGAGGCCATGGTCTTGAGCCGGAAAAGGGTAGCGTGCCCTCTCCGGGTCGGGGAGGAGGTCCTTACCCAAGTGGAGGAGTTTAAGTATCTCGGGATCTTGTTCACGAATGAGGGAAAACTGGAGCGTGAGATCGATAGGCGGATAGGTGCAGCGTCCGCAGTGAAGCGGGCGCTGTACCGGTCTGTCGTGGTGAAGAGAGAGCTGAGTCAAAAGGCAAAGCTCTCAATTTACCGATCGATCTACGTTCCCACCCTCATCTATGGTCATGAGCTTTGGGTTATGACCGAAAGAACAAGATCTCGGATACAAGCGGCTGAAATGAGTTTTCTCCGCAGGGTGGCTGGACTCTCCCTTAGAGATAGGGTGAGAAGCTCAGTCATCCGGGAGGGACTCGGAGTAGAGCCGCTGCTTCTCCACATCGAGAGGAGCCAGTTGAGGTGGCTCGGGCATCTGGTTAGGATGCCTCCTGGACGCCTCCCTGGTGAGGTGTTCCGGGCATGTCCCACCGGGAGGAGACCCAGAGGAAGACCCAGGACACGCTGGAGGGACTATGTTTCTCGGCTGGCCTGGGAACGCCTTGGGATTCCCCCAGAGGAGCTGCTCCAAGTGGCTGGGGAGAGGGAAGTCTGGGCCTCCCTACTTAGGCTGCTACCCCCGCGACCCGACCCCGGATAAGCGGAAGAAAATGGATGGATGGATGGATTTCAGAGCATTATCACGATAACGATAAATTTTGTGATATAACAAAAAAAATCAAATTTATGTATTTGACAAATTTAACTTAACATGTTTCTTTGCAGTATTGTATAACATTTAAAAAAAAAACAAGGGGTAATTTTACTGAAATAACTTTATTTAGTAAAGTACTGTACAGGTAGTCCCCGATTTACGAGCGCTCTGATCTGCGAGGTCCCAGACTTACGAGCTGCAAATTTTTGGAAAAAACGAAAAAAATACTGAGTTTTCATGTGTTTTTTCACTACAGTTAGTTAGTTAAGCATATAAACACACGTTTCCGATCATTTTTATGCACTCAAAAGTAGTTTTTAGATGAAAATAGAGTGTTTTTAGTCGCGCTAGCGAAAACCGTTCCAATTTACGAGCGGATTTCCGGATTTACGAGAGAAATAGCGGCCGTTCCAAATTACGAGATTTCCGGTTTAC
This sequence comes from Garcialebias charrua, assembly GCA_038048925.1. Taxonomy (NCBI): domain Eukaryota; kingdom Metazoa; phylum Chordata; class Actinopteri; order Cyprinodontiformes; family Rivulidae; genus Garcialebias; species Garcialebias charrua. The sequence goes on along the minus strand of JBBPBX010078170.1, from coordinate 8,152 downwards.
GAGCGCCTCGTTGTGACGGATCTCGCTCGTAAATCGGGGACTACCTGTATTCAGTCTCCAAGTATAAAAATAAAAAAATTAAAATGATCTGTTATTTAGATTGTGTTACGACCCGGCTCAGCCAGGAGAATGGGAGGTAACATTAAAAACCCAGATGGAACAAGGTTGACTAAAAGTAACAATTTAATTGGTCAGTTTAAAATAAAATTTAACATTAACAAAAGGAGGGGTACTTTCAACACAAGTTTCATTCAAAAACAAAAGTTGGTCCTAACTTAAAGAGGAGCCACTTGCTCTCACATACAAAAGTCAGGGTAGGACTGAAAGGTGTCCAGCTGACCCTGAAGCTTGTTAGTGTTTCAGCTTCCTCTGTTTCTGCAGGAACGTGTCATTTCTCTGATTAATTTTTTTTACTGATCTGCCGTGGACCGACTGTGGAACTTAATAGACAGCTGAGCTGTGCGTGTTTGTAAGAGCGAGGGAGATGCAGGCTGCAACCGGCAGCACGCGCAGCGGCTGCTCAGAGCGGGGTGGGGAGGGGGAGACATTTGAGCTCTCTGTGCCTGCGAGCAGGGGGGAGAAGCTGACACAAGTTGTTTGTTTTTAGCATTTTAGCTAGCTAGTATTGCACGCAGACTGGTGGAGGGAGTTGTGCAGTTCTGTTTTGTCGTTTGAAGCGCTCGGTTGTTAAGGGGCGGGGCGTTCTGACGTATTACGTCATGAAATTAGCATATCATGATATAACTTTTTTGCTCGGGCTAGCTGTTTTTACCGGTATTATCGTAAACGATATGATATGGCCCAGTCCTAGTCTGAATTAGAGAGTTGCTTTGCTGCCCAAGAGAGACCGCTCAGAGCTTTGTGAGGAGCACGAAGCCTGCACACCTAATAAACTCCAAGGCCTCCTCCTCCGTTGTCTGTAAGCTAGAAAGTAAAGATCATCTTGACCTCATCTTTTTCTGATAAGCATTATAAAAGGACTTCTTTATACTGTCTATGGGCAGACCTTGTGACCAGAGCTTCAATGTAACGTCTGTGTAAGGCTGTTTTGAACTCTGCCCTCTTGCAAGTAAACTTGTCATATTTGTAGTATAGTTTGACCCCAAGTGGCAGACCGGACAGAAAAACAGAAACAGAATTATCAAAAATAATATTTTATTTTATTAATAATATTTCTCGGCTGGCCTGGGAACGCCTTGGGATTCCCCCAGAGGAGCTGCTCCAAGTGGCTGGGGAGAGGGAAGTCTGGGCCTCCCTACTAAAGGCCGAGATACACTCGAGCGTCCTCACGGTACGCCTATACGCAGCGTACGTACGCTGTGGCAAAAGCGTAGCCCCGCGTAGCCCCTCAGGGCATGTACGCGCAAAAGTATTTTTTTACTACGCATACGCGATCCGCGTGCGCGATACGCGGTGTCTGACCATAAACTTCCCGGCGCCGGACTGTTTTGTATGTTACACAAATGAAATAAATTCCCCTTCTTTATCGCTGATCGGGCCTTTTCTTTTGTTTTTTTGCCTAAAGTCAAGTAACCGCTTCTTCCTCCGTTCACTCGATGATTGAAATGAATGAATTCAGGTCCTACCTGGGTGCACGATGTTTTAAATATTCCCTGGTGGGCTGTGTGCTGCAGGAAAAGCGCTCCCTGTTATTATTTTTATTTCTGAGAGAACTTTTTATAACATATATAGTAGAAACACCGTATCAGAACACCGCAGAAGTCCAGCGAGCTGCTCATGATGAGTTCTCTAGGTTTCACTTTCAGCTGACTAGGTTTCACTTTCAGCTGACTTAAAGGCTGTCAATCAATTCAGTAGGCGTGTCAGCAAGTGACCAATCAGCGAGCTCAGTTGAGTCCCTCCGTGCTCAGCTGCTCATATTACAACAAGGAGAACGTGAGCTGAAGCATATCAGCAAAAACATACGCACAAAATATGCGCGTATACGCGCGTATACGGAGGACGCTTCAGTGTATCTTGGGCTTTAGGCTGCTACCCCCGCGACCCGACCCCGGATAAGCGGAAGAAAATGGATGGATGGATGGAATATTTTATTCACAGGTGCGGGAGCTGCAGAGGGAGAATGGGACAATGGTGAATAATGGATCTGTTAAATTGAGATCTCTTAAAGGAACTGATAGTAATTCTTTCTTACAGAATTAAAGTTTTTGTTGTTGCCAGTCCGTGAGAGAAGGAGAGTTTCTGGTTCTGCTGGAGGTTCCTGGTTGAGAAGTGAGGATTGTTGGAGAGAGGATCAGGTTAGTAGATAGGTAAATGGTTTCTTTCCAGGCTGCAGTTTTCTTGAGTAGTTTCTTTGGTGAATACAATCTGAGTGAATAAGAATTCACAGCAAAACCCAAATGCCTAGGAAGGCTGAGTGGAGTCCAGGACTAGGAAGTCACTGTGGAGATTCAAAAACAATATTATAGTGGAAGGGCTATAAAATATTTCTTAGGAGCAGTTCATCACCAATTACCAGAGACTTGGTAATGTTCCGGCATTGAAGAAGTGTCTGGCTGAGGCTTTTAAGCTCCTCCAGAGTCGTTCCTCAGAATCAGGTGCAGGTGTGTGTGGTTGATTGTGGAAACTGCTACCACTGTGGAAATAGAGTGAGTGTGGCTGACAGAGCCAGAAATCCTACAGACACCCCCCCCCCCCGAATCGCCTCTTGGCGATTTGTGCCTCTTTTCCACCGCTCGGCTCGGGTTGGATCGGCTCAGGTCGGCTCAGTTCGGGTCGGGTCACATCTATGTTCTGTTTCCACAGCTTTTTTGTACCCCTTCTGTGGGCGGGGTCCAGAATCCTACTCGTCTTACCACATGGTGGCAGTAGTGTTCCCTCAAGCTATTTACTACAGTACTAGCCACCACTAGAAGAAGAACACAATAAAGGCTTTGACAGAATGTTGTGAAAGAGATGTCATGCTATAATGAGTACCTCATGAGCTGTAATCTTTAAACCCAATTCATAATCCTACCTTGTTGCCTTCTTTAAACCCATGTAAACTGTCCAAAGGACTTTGGCCACTTTTAATTTTTGACTTTTATTGTATGACTTCATCCTAGAACCAAATAATTTATAACGTAATAACAGTTGAGCAGATTCTAATAATCTTTATCTTATGATTCTTTAAAGGTCAAATGCAAATGGAAAGTTCTCTTAACTTCCAGTATGGATTTAAACACAATACACACTTCACATTATAAAATAAGTTTAGGAAATTGAATGTTCGAGGACACCACTTAAGAAAATATAACGTTTAATAGGAAAAGTTTGAAGTGACAAACAGAAGTAACAAATTTCCATCTGGTGTCTCACGTCTTCCTCCAGAAGATGACACAGGTTGTTGAATTCTGGTGATTTTCTTCTGTTGACTGTAAAAGAAAAATGTGATTAATTTAGTCCAGAAACTGTTTTTTTTTTTAAACAACACAGTGTGATCACAACATGTTCATATACTAAATGTATCCTGTTGGAGTTATTTGAAATAAAATTCAATGTTTTATAGACATAAATGTGTCAAGCTACCTCCATTAATTTTCTCCCTTGTACTTTGTATCACATATTATCAATTCTATCAAAAACCACATAGCTGATATTTTTCAAAAAAATCTAGTGTGATCACAACATGTTCATATACTAAATGTATCCTGTTGGAGTTATTTGAAATAAAATTCAATGTTTTATAGACATAAATGTGTCAAGCTACCTCCATTAATTTTCTCCCTTGTACTTTGTATCACATATTATCAATTCTATCAAAAACCACATAGCTGATATTTTTCAAAAAAATCTAGTGTGATCACAACATGTTCATATACTAAATGTATCCTGTTGGAGTTATTTGAAATAAAATTCGAATTTTTATAATTTATTTTCGTTGTGCAAGCACAGGTTTTGGAAAAAGTCAAAGCGAAACTACTTTAAATGCAGCATATTTGACCACTACGTGACAATATTAAAGCGTGGTTAAGCTCAGGAGCCCTCGTACTATAAAGTCAGCTATGAAATATATTTTATATCTGTTCATTGAGCTACATTTAAAGACATAAAGCCGCCCGCGCGCCGCGTGTTGCTCGTGGCGAACCTGCTTTTTAAAATCCTGCAGTTTTGAGCAGTACGTGATTTTATTAAGGACACGTTCAGCTGAAGACCCATCTTTGCTATAAATTTAAAAACAAATAATTGTTTTTACCGTGTTATTCATGTAAAGTCCTGCCTTGATCACTTCCCTCTCTTCCGTGAAAACTGCTCGAGTCTCCTCCTTTCTCCTTCCAGAGCGGGTGAGCTCGCCTCAGTACCCCTCTGAAACCAGCCCGAAAATCTCAAGAAATCTTGCGCGGCTTAGCACGGAATATCCGGTGGAAAAGGATGAAAGGGGGTCTCTGCGACGCACATATGACGTAACATCCGACCCGAGCCGACCGGTGGAAAAGGGGCATTAGTCCTTTTTTCAGGGTGGTCCCTGTAAAAAGAGGAGATGAGACCTGGGTCCAAGATTTGAGATCTTGGGATCCAGGATTGTTCCTCCGGACCATAACCCTCCCAATCCACCAGGTACAGTACTATAATCCTCTCCCCAGTTGACGTACATCCAGCAGGTGTCTGACTGTAAAGGCAGACTCCATGTTGATCAGACAGGGAGGGGGAGGAAGTTTGGCTGGAGGACTTGACGGATTAGACACCACTGGTTTGATGAGGGACACGTGGAACGTAGGGTGAATCCTCATCGAGGCAGGTAGTTGTAGTTGCACAGCGGTGGGATTTATGATTTTTTTGATGGAAAATGGGCCAATGTACCTGAGGGCAAGTTTTCTAGGTGTGTCTTTTAGGTTAATGTCTTTTGTATAAAGCCATACCTGCTGACCCACCTTATACTAAGGAGCTGTGGATCGATGTCTGTCAGCAATCCTTTTATTTTGGTCCCTCGTTCTCTGAAGAGCTGCCCTTGTTTGGCGCCAGATTCTGTGACACCCCCCAATGTGATGCTGGACTGATGGAGTGGTTATATCTGAATCCTGTGAGGGGAACAATGGTGGACAGTAGCCTAGAGACACTTCAAAAGGAGACAGACCTGTGGCAGATGACGTCTGGGAATTATGGGCATTGTTTTGTAACTTGTCAGGTTTTCTGTCATTTATTTCAGATGCATGATTGTGGTGCTGATCCAAATAAAAAGTGACCCACGTGGGCTGATTGACCATGAGCTGATCAATCAGAATGTGTGTTGCTAGAATGGAGGCATGTCCCTCAATGATTGACTGACAGCTGTCCACATGTCGTGATAGAAGTTCAAGAGCGGTGCTCAAAATAAAATAGTCCCTCAATGGTTGACTGACAGCTGTCCACATGTCGTGATAGAAGTTCAAGAACGGTGCTAAAAAAAGGATATATTTGTCAGAACGAGTTTGAAAAAGAACTGGAGGCCATATTGAAGCTGGCAGATTTTTAAAAACATCTGTCAGAGAAGCGGAGCCCACAGAAGGATGTTCACTGAATCTTCCACCACTTGAGGGAGATGGGGACGAGGCATGGCCCCGCAAGTGATGCTACAGCATGGGGTCACCAATGCGGTGCCTGTGGGCACCTGGTCGCCCACAGGATCACGAGGTGCCTGCGGGGCATGTTCTAAAAATAGCACTCATCAAGGCACACCACATAAAAACATCGTCATTAATTATATTTTTAAATTTAAGAAATAACGTTTGCAATGATGTATATTTGAAATGAAAATAATTAATAAAACTTTAAAAAATAAATAGTTTTATGTATGCAGTTTAGCAATCTTGCCTGGGGTCAAAGTTCAGAATCAGACCACTCCCCATTTCTGCAGCCGTGCAGCTACAAGCTAGTTTTACCTCTCAGAGTGGAAAATGGCAGAAAAAAAAAAGAAAACACTGACTCGGAGGAAAAGGTATTTCACAGTGTTGAAAAACAAGTGTGTCTGCGTCTCATTAGTGGCTGTGCGACAGCAAAACACAACGTGGAGCAACACTTCATCAGCTAACACACTAGCTTCAATGCTAACTAGCCCCCTGGTGGCTCGCAACAGACAGAAGAATGTCAGAGGCAGCTTTGAGCAGGCAGATGTTTTTCATGAGGCAATTTCAGGTATGGAGCTCTTGTAATGCCTTGAAATGTATGGAGCTCCTCCCTCCTGCCTGAAGACTGCCACCATCATCCCAGTCCCAAAAAGCTCCACAGTAGCTGTGTTTCCATCCATTTTCATTTCGAATTTTGAGCTACCTCGCAAATATGTAAATACAAATTAATGCAGATCAGAAGTGTTTCCATCTGCTGGCTTGAAGCGCTTCTTCCAAGCCGCGCACAGCGTCATTACGTCAGACGTCAGCGTCATTACGTCAGACGTCAGCGTCATTACGTCAGACGTCAGCGTCATTACGTCAGACGTCAGCACTGCGCATGTCTACAGTAAACAGGAAGTAGCAGTTGAAAACAGAACCCGGCCACACATCTCATCAAAATGGAGAGAATATTTCAGGTACGTGTTGCTATCGGGCGAGTTGTATTTATTCTGTCATGCCAACTAGTTTTAGCGATGTTACATGTTGTCCGGAGCGGAAACAGCTGATCAGTCACGTGACGTGAATGTTCGCTACGGCAGCACGAGTCGGCAAATGTGTTTCCATCTGTCGTTTTGCGCATCTGCTCATTTTCGCAGATCCCAAAAACCACCTCAAGCGAGCGTATAAACTTTTTGGCGAACTTGAGAAAGTAAATACGGATTTTGCCGTTTCCATTAAGCTTTTCTGCTGCGATACTTCAAAATGCGCACCTAGAAACCTTGATGGAAACACGGCTAGTGACTGGTCTGAATGACTATAGACCGGTGGCTCTCACCCCGATAGTCGCTAAATGTTTTGAGAAACTGGTCATGTCCCACATCAAGACAGCCGTCAACATCAGCGAGGACCCTCATCAATATGCATACCGTGAGAACCGATCAACAGAGGACGCCATCTCCTCTGTGGTCCACACTGCTCTCACCCACCTGGATCAGAAGGACTCATACGTGCGTCTGCTCTTTGTGGACTTCACATCTGCCTTCAACACCATGATCCCCCAAACTCTGATAGACAAACTATCCACACTTGGACTAAGCCCCTCCATCTGTAACTGGGTACTAGACTTCTTAACAAACAGACCACAGTCCGTGAAGATCCACAACTTCTCCTCCTCCACCATCACCCTCAGCACTGGCTCTCCTCAAGGATGTGTGCTGAGCCCTCTTCTGTTCACTCTGCTCACATATGATTGTACAGCCACACATCCAGGCTGTCATATTGTTAAGTTTGCAGATGATACAGCTGTGGTGGGATGCATCACAGATAATGATGAATCCAGCTACAGACAGGAGGTGGAACATCTGGAGAGCTGGTGCAAAGAGAACAACCTTCACATGAATGTGAAGAAGACGAAGGAGATGATTGTGGACTTCAGAAGGAACAAACACACCCACACCCCACTGTATATAGGTGGATCTGCGGTGGAGGTGGTCTCCAGTTACAAGTACCTGGGTGTACACTTGAATGATAACCTCAGCTGGAGCAATAACACCACCAGCCTGATCAAGAAAGGACATCAAAGACTCTACTTCCTCAGACGGCTGAGACGAGCCGGTCTGAGAAGCTCAGTCCTCACCTCGTTCTACAGGTGTGCAGTGGAGAGCGTCCTGTGCTCCAGCATCAACGTGTGGCATGGAGGCTGCACAGTTGCAGAGAGGAAAGCTCTACAAAGAGTGGTGAAGGCTGCACAGAAGTCTGTGGGAGTCAGTCTCCCCACCATCACAGACATCTACACCTCCAGATGCAGAAAAAGAGCCACCTGCATCATGAAAGACCTCACTCACCCAGCACACTCACTCTTTGCACCACTCCCCTCGGGACGGAGGTTGAGGAGCATCAAATGTAGAACCACTAGACTGAGGAACAGCTTCTACCCTGAGGCTGTCAGACTCATGAATAAATAAATAATAAGAATAAACACTGCAAAATGTCACATCATGCTGATACTGATCTGTTTCTTGTTGCTGCGTTCATCTGTGACCATCTGCTCATGTTCGTGCTGCTGTTTATAATGATGTTTTTCTACTACATTAGGGCTTAGTGTATTACTAGCTGATGTCTCTCTT
>JBBPBX010078169.1:0-16686 GCA_038048925.1 Garcialebias charrua | reverse complement strand
CCCAGCCGGCGCGGTGGAAGCGATCCACGGCTGCTGCTCCAGGCCTGAGACGTCCACAGAGTTCACCGAGTGTTTCCAGCTAATTTATCCGAATGAGGCAACCCTGATCGGACACACAGTCCTCCAAAGCCAGCTGGCAGGAGCCGATAATGGCGGACCTCACTTGACCGCACTTGGGGACAGTAAAATGGCGGACACGGATGCATTTCCGATAACTGCCGGAAGTTGCGCAAATACGCTTAAATTTGTAATAAAACATAATAATAATCTTCTTCTTCTTCTTCTTCTTCTTTCGGCTTTTCCCTTTTCAGGGGTCGCCACAGCGAGTCATCCTCCTCCACCTCACTCTGTCCTCTGCATCCTCTGTCCTCACTCCAACTACCTCCATGTCCTCTCTAACTGCATCCATATATCTCCTCTTTGGTCTCCCTCTTTGTCTTTTTCCTGGCAGCTGCATTTCTAACATCCTTCTACCAATATACCCACTGTCCCTCCTCTGGACATGTCCAAACCATCTCAGTCTGGCCTCCCTAACTTTATCTCCCAGTTGTTCAACATGTGCTGTACCTCTGATGATCTCATTCCTGATCTTATCCATCCTTGTCACTCCTAAGGAGAACCTCAGCATCTTCATTTCTGCCACTTCCAGTTCTTTCTCCTGTCTTTTTGTCAACACTGTCTCCAGACCATACAACATAGCTGGTCTCACCACTGTCTTGTAAACTTTTCCTTTGACCTTTGCTGACACCTTTTTGTCACAAATCACTCCTGAAACTTTTCTCCATCCACTCCATCCTGCCTGGACTCTCTTTTTCACCTCTTTACCACATTCCCCATTTCCCTGGACAGTGGACCCCAAGTACTTGAAGTCCTGCACCTTTGTGACCTCTGCTCCTTGTAGCCTCACTGTTCCACTGGCCTCCCTCTCATTCACACACATGTACTCTGTCTTACTACGACTGACTTTCATTCCTCTTCTTTCAAGAGCATACCTCCACCTCTCCAAGTTCTCTTCCACTTGTTCCCTGTTCTCACCACAGATCACAATGTCATCTGCAAACATCATAGTCCATGGGGATTCCTGCCTGACCTCATCTGTTAGTCGGTCCATCACCAGAGCAAACAGGAAGGGGCTCAGAGCCGATCCTTGATGCAATCCCACCGCCACTTTGAAGCTATCTGTCACTCCCACAGCACATCTCACCACTGTCCTGCTGTCCTCATACATGTCCTGTACCAGTCTAACATACTTTTCTGCCACTCCAGATTTCCTCATGCAATACCACACCTCTTCTCTTGGTACCCTGTCATAAGCTTTTTCTAAATCCACAAACACACAATGGAGTTCTTTCTGACCCTCTCTGTACTTCTCTATCAACATCCTCAAAGCAAAGATGGCATCTGTGGTGCTCTTTCTTGGCATGAAACCATACTGCTGCTCACAGATAGTCACATCTTGTCTAAGTCTTGCTTCCACAACTCTCTCCCAGATCTTCATTGTGTGGCTCATCAACTTAATTCCCCTGTAGTTGCTACAACTCTGTACATCACCCTTGTTCTTAAAAATGGGAACCAGCACACTTCTTCTCCATTCTTCAGGCATTTTCTCACCCTCAAATATTCCATTAAATATTTGAGTCAAAAACCTCACTGCCATCTCTCCAAGACATTTCCAAACCTCCACTGGTATGTCATCAGGTCCTACTGCCTTCCCCTTCTTCATTCTTTTCAGAGCTTTCCGGACTTCACCCTCACTAATCTTTCCCACTTCCTGGTCCACAGTTTCTATTACCTCCACTCTTCTTTCTCTTTCATTCTCTTCATTCATTAGCTCCTCAAAGTAATCCTTCCATCTTCCCATCACACTCTCCTCACTTGTTAGAACATTCCCATTCCCATCTTTAATAAGCCTAACCTGCTGCACATCCTTTCCAGCCTGATCCCTCTGTCTTGCCAATCGGTACAAGTCCTTCTCGCCCTCTTTAGTGTCCAGTCTCCCATATAACTCATTGTACGCCCTCTGCTTTGCCTTAGCTACTTCCCTCTTTGCTCTATGTCCCATCTCCTTATATTCCTGTCTCCTCTCTTCAGTCCTCTCACTGTCATATTTCTTCTTGGCTAATCTCTTTCTTTGAATGGCGTCCTGCACTTCACTATTCCACCACCAGGTTTCCTTATCATCTATTCTCTGTCCAGATGACACACCAAGTACCTTCCTACCTGTCTCTCTAATTACTGTTGCTGTAGTAGCCCAGTCACTTGGAAGCTCTTTCTTACCACCCAGAGCCTTTAACAGCTCGTCTCTGAATTTCTCACAACATTCTTCCTTCTTTAGCTTCCACCATTTGGTCTTCTTCTCTGGTTTTACTCGTTTTCTCTTCTTCGCAACAACAGTCATTCTACACACAACCATCCGATGCTGTCTGGCCACGCTCTCCCCTGCTACAACCTTACAGTCTCCAATCTCCCTCAGGTTTCCTCTTCTACACAGAATGTAGTCGACCTGTGTACTCCTTCCTCCACTCTTATATGTCACTCTATGTTCCTCCCTCTTTTGGAAATAGGTATTGACTATAGCCATTTCCATTCTCTTGGCAAAATCCACCACCATCTGTCCTTCCTGGTTTCTTTCCTTGACACCAAACCTACCCATCACTTCCTCATCCCCTCTGTTTCCTTCACCAACATGTCCATTCAGGTCTGCTCCAATCACCACTCTTTCCTCCCTGGGAATACTCTCTATCACTTCATCCAAATCTTTCCAAAATTTATCTTTCTCCTCCTCATCACATCCAACCTGTGGAGCATAACCACTTACTATGTTTAGCATCAGACCTTCTACTTCTACCTTTAGACACATCACCCTATCTGACACTCTCTTCACCTCTACTACATTCTTTGCCAACTCCTCCTTCAGGACCACCCCTACTCCATTTCTCTTTCTATCCACACCATGGTAAAACAGTTTAAACCCTGCTCCAATACTGCGAGCCTTGCTGCCCTTCCACTTGGTCTCTTGGACACATAAAACATCTACCTTTCTTCTCTGCATCATGTCAGCCAGCTCTCTACCTTTGCCTGTCATTGTCCCCACATTTAGAGTTGCAACCCTCAGTCCTACATTCTTCACTTTCCTCCTCTCCCTCTGTCTCCTGACACGTTTCCCTCCTCGGGTCTTCGACTAACAGTAGTACAATTTCCGCCGGCACCCTGTTTGTCAACAGCACCGGTGGCGGACGTTGTTAACCCGGGCCTCGACCGATCCGGTATGGTTTCACTTTGATGAACTCGCATTATGGTTTTGGCAAGTGTTTTACGTCGGATGCCATTCCTGACACAACCCTCACCATTTACCCGGGCTTGGGACCGGCACAAGAGATACACTGGCTTGTGCTCCCTACAGCTGCAACAAATTAAGAACATTTAAACAAAACATTTTTTTTCTTTTTTTTCTTAAATATGATACGTTCGTCTGTCTGAGTTGCCGTAGGTAGAGGGCGCCGTAACTCAAGGACTCCCTGTATTTATGTTAGTGTGGGAGATATATAACGTTATCTGAGCTCAAAGCTGGGCACCGCTAATTATAAAATTAGTTCCACAATTTCTAAAACGCTTATTAATTTTTTTAGGTCCACAATTTCAAAAGCACAAATGTCTTATGAAAATTAGGGGAAGCTAATCTAATCCGCTATTTATATATTTCTATATTATATATATATATATATATATTTATATATAGCCGGCAGCGTTATCAATATTTGCACTACACTGCCAACTGAAAAGTAACAAAAATGATCCTAAAAGGATGAAATTACAAAAATCAAAGGATTTATTTAATACTTTACGTACATATATTCTATTCGGCCACGAAATTAACAAAAAATAGAATGATCTTTTAATCCCTAAAACCACGTTTAAATCTCAAATACACGGGTGTGTCGCCACCGCATTTATACATAAAGTAACCCAAATACATGAAACTAACGACTCGCCGTCGAATGGTCGACACAAAAGACACAATAAAATCATCCGGCCACGTTAATTTGGCTTGAAACAGCGGGGTTCTCTACGGATTTATCCATTAGTAACCCAGCACAACCAACAGGCAGACACAGCGTTAGCGTCTATAGGTAGTCAACAGATTTAATGAAAAGTAACTAAAATACATAAAAATAACGACTCACCGTCAAATGGTCGACACAAAACCCTCAATAAACTCCTCCGGCCGCGTTAATTTGGCTTGAAACAGCGGGGTTCTCTACGGATTTATCCATTAGTAACCCAGCACTACCGGCAGACACAGCGTTAGCGTCTATAGGTAGTCAACAGATTTAATGAAAAGTAACCCAAATACATGAAACTAACGACTCGCCGTCGAATGGTCGACACAAAACACACAATAAAATCATCCGGCCACGTTAATTTGGCTTGAAACAGCGGGGTTCTCTACGGATTTATCCATTAGTAACCCAGCACTACCGGCAGACACAGCGTTAGCGTCTATAGGTAGTCAACAGATTTAATGAAAAGTAACTAAAATACATAAAAATAACGACTCACCGTCAAATGGTCGACACAAAACCCTCAATAAACTCCTCCGGCCGCGTTAATTTGGCTTGAAACAGCGGGGTTCTCTACGGATTTATCCAAGTACCCAGCACAAACAGTAGCCACAGAATTAGCCCCCGAGTTCACCTCTGAGTGACCCGGAAGATGTCAAGATGGAATAGTCCATTTTTAGTAGGGGGATAAAGAAATCGACCGTTTTTTTAATTGCGTATTTAATGATCGTTTTCATCGTAACTATAATTATTTTTATGTTAAATGTATATTAACAAGCAGGATCAATGTTAGTTATGTAGGTGACTGCACGGGGCGAGGCGGGGCCGGGGCCACTGCTGAAATGGGACCCCCAGGCATTTACCTACATGGTCTGTTCTCAGCTCTGCCCCCCTTCCCCTCACACCCTTCCTCCTTTCTGCTGTTTACGGTGGGGAAAAAGGTAAAACAAGCAGCATAAGAGCTTGTAAATAAGTTTATTGGTTTTTACTGATAGATAATTAGTTATTAGCGGTACTGCATTTTAAATAAAAATAGCACAAATCCGCTTATGAATTATAAAAGTTAGTCAATTCACAAAAACGCTGACAAAAAGTTTAGGTCCACTGTAAGCGGATTAGCGCTTTAGCGCTACCTAGCGTTCATTTGCCCACCACTCTCTGAGCTAAATGAAGCTATCTGGACTCGTTACGTGATTTAAACGATGCGTAACATGTTGCATGTTATTAAAGTTGAAAATGAAGACATCAGGTTTATTTTTTATTTATTTATTTGTTCAACACCACAAACTGTATGTCACACAAACACTGAGAATTAAATTGAACACTATTAAAAACACGTTAACCGAACTGTAAATACTTTATTGAACTGGACTCTGCTGTTTTCATTTTGGTCCCATTAGAACCGGCCCGTCTGGTGGAAGGACAGCTTCTCGACCTCGCAGGAAAAAAACAAAAATTAAAAACTCAGTTGGTTGTTGTGTAATCGAAGTAAACACAAGGAAACAATATTAGGAAAGTGGATTTACCTGCTGTAAATCAGCTATGTATCGCGGACTAAAGTCAGACATCATCCTCGTCGACTCGGTTCTGGTCCACTCAGCGACTGGTGTGGAGCTTGTTAGATGAAGCGGGTCCCACTTGGCATCAAACCTGTCGACTCTTATCCAAAATTCCAGCTTTAACTTGTTGTTTAAGTTGTTGTTAGCTGAACTTTTAGCCCAGAAGAAAGCAGCAGACTGAGGAAACACGCATGCGCATTAGGTGAAGATGCAAAATTTGCAGTGCCAACTAATGACCCGGCATGGTAACTACAGCAACTCTCCCTTAGAGATAGGGTGAGAAGCTCAGTCATCCGGGAGGGACTCGGAGTAGAGCCGCTGCTTCTCCACATCGAGAGGAGCCAGTTGAGGTGGCTCGGGCATCTGGTTAGGATGCCTCCTGGACGCCTCCCTGGTGAGGTGTTCCGGGCATGTCCCACCGGGAGGAGACCCAGAGGAAGACCCAGGACACGCTGGAGGGACTATGTTTCTCGGCTGGCCTGGGAACGCCTTGGGATTCCCCCAGAGGAGCTGCTCCAAGTGGCTGGGGAGAGGGAAGTCTGGGCCTCCCTACTTAGGCTGCTACCCCCGCGACCCGACCCCGGATAAGCGGACGAAAATGGATGGATGGATGGATGGTAACTACAGCGGATTCATGAGGGCAGGGGGGGATTCGAGCGGATGCATGTAAACACAGAATTTGTCCGTGTAAACGCGGATCTTTTCCTCTAATTAACATACGCAAAAACCTATGTTTCACCCCATTGTGTCCGTGTAAACAGGGCTTGCATTTAACTACAAACTTCCAAAACTACACTCTTCAACCCCTCTGACGGGGGACATTGGTGTGTAATGGACCTACCCAGGGTCAAACTAAGGTTTTGAACTGTCCAGTGATGACCTTTACTGACCTCTCAGTAAAGCAAGACATTTACTACAAAATCATTCATTTAGCTGTAATCTGATAAATATAGTCACCAAAAGAGACTATTTCTATCTTTGATTTTAGGCTGATGTGATCAAAAGAATAACTTTTGTCATTTTCATGATGTGTGCTTTTAAGCTGTGTTATTCTGTAAGAGTTTAAACTGTGTTCACTGCTGTGTCAAAGGTGCAGTCTCGGGTCACAGAGACCGGACGGTTTTGTTTAGAAACTCAGAGGACAGTAATCCGTGTTTTTCATGAAAGGGCTCCAGCTTGCTGTGCCTTTCCCTAAACAAATCTCTCTCTGCTCTGGCTGTAACCTTGGGTCTGATAAGGCAAGTTCACTCCTCTCTTTGTTCCTGCTTTTTAAGTTCTAACTGTGCGGAAACGCTTCAGAGTTTCTGGGAGCTTCGAAAGATGATGTGAACTTTCCAAAGAGCTGAATGACCAACAGTCACGCGCTAAGGACTCGTCATCCAGCTGGGACTGATAACATGTTGTTATGGGTCCACTCCGAGCGTAAGCTCAAAAACTTTGTTATTCCTTCCTGGAATAAATTATCTTGAGCCAAGAAGCCACGACTGTCACGACTTCTGCCGACGAAAGCGAGTATCACCGACACCGACAAGGTAAACACGCGTGGAGTCCAGCTTGGACTTGCGGGACCGACGACTCGTCAGTCTAAAGTTGACCACAGCTCTTTACCAGAACCAAGGCGGACGTCTTAAGGTAAAGGAGCAGCTGTTTGCTTGCTGGAGGTGTGATGATATCTTAGCTGGACGCGTACGGAAGAGTGTCATCTGGTTTCATAAATGCAAGATAAACTTCCTCTCTTAACCTCCCAATTCTTCTTAAATCTTTCCTCCTATCTTTTTCCCTCAATTCTAAGCTGGAAACTATTTTAAGCTGAAGAGCCCACAGACTAAATATGTTAACATCCAATATTGAAGTCTGTTGTGTTAAATTTAAGTGTGCTGACGTATTAATTTGAAAGAAAGTGAAATCATGTCAATCAAGTGTAATGGTGTTAATTTAGTTGATTCATTTTAAATAAATGATAGTGTCTCTTTGACATATCAAGCTAAGTTAACGTGTCCATTGTCACTCTATAGCTCTGTTTATTTATCCATCATAAAGATCACAGAAACATTGGGTAAACTGAAAAAGAACAGAATCCGTGAATTTACTATTCAATCTGAATAAGTAAATTAATTAAGGTAAAGAGGTCAGTATTAATATTGACCTCTTTACCTTAATTAATTAGGATTCAGACTCTGAGTCAGTAGACACAGATTGTGTTGATGAGGCCTTAAAACTGCTAACAAAACCCCTCGTAAAGTATGGTGAGGAGGTAGCAGCAATGGACAACTCGACTCTGGACACAGAGTTAGAAAGTCTAGCAACAGGTATAATCAAAAAAGAAGGTAAAAAGCTCAGCGCCGACCGTTTACCCAAATTGGCCCTTCTGTTGAAGGCCAGACTGGACCGTGAACTGGGGAAGAGCGACGACCTTGAGGTGGAACTGGCTGCTGAGAAAAATAAACACCAAGGTACCACTTTAGACTTTGTGTCGTACAAGAAAACGAAAAATACAGAGATTGAGAGTTTAAAAACTGATATACAGTCGCAAACAAAATCATATGAAGAAAGCATTCGTTCCAGAGGACAAAAATATGACGAGTCTGTGAGAGAGAATGAAAGATTACAACAACAGGTACAATCGCTGTCTAAAGCACTACAAGAGAGCACGGGACAAAGACAAGAAGCTCACAACCTGTGCACAATGTTGAAAGTTGAGTATGATAAATTAAAAGAACAACTAAAAGAGAGCACTCAATTTGAGGAACATAAAAAACTCAGTGAAAACTGCGCAACGCTGCAAACTGAAGTTGATCGTTTACGTAGAGAATTGACTGAAAGTAAGGTGGAACTGACCTTAACTAAAGAAAACCTTTTTAAAGAAAGGGAAAGGTGGGTGGATGTTGTGGCAAAGCAGTCTCAAGGCTTCCCAACCCCAACACCTCCACCCGGTGATGCAGAACAGCTCATCGTACCTGTTAAGACCCGCCAGTCGGAGCAGGGATTTGCGTACTCAACAACAACACCTGCACAGGGATCACAGGTAAATGGGAATAACGATGGTTCTCAACTTTCTATTCCAATACCTGAACTCCAAAAGCTTTCAAGATACATTCAACACTTTGATCCGGGGCCGTTGGGTTCAATCCACACAAAGGCCTACCTAGACTCTCTTGACTTCCAGCTGGGTAATTTTCCAAATGCTACTGCTGCTGATAAAATTGCGCTGATCAGGCTCACTGCAGACTGGAACGTATATGCCTTCATTGTTCGCCAACCAGACGCCATAAAAAAAGATTACAAACTTTTGCGTGATACACTTATACAAGAGTTCACTCCAAACATGGGGCCTGGTGGCTATCCAGATGCCGAGAAGGTCGTGCAAGGTAAAAACGAACATCCACAGGCATATTACCAGAGAATGTTCCAAGCTTTCTTTGGTAATCGCAATGAACCGGGCATGGAGGACGAGATAGGTTTTAAATACCTTTTCGGAAAAAACCTCCACCCTGTTGTAAAACAGTCGGTACAAGTGATGGCTAATTTCAGAGAAAAAACCATCAAGGAAATGAAACAGTGTGCCATAAATGTTTTCGAGGCCCACATGGAATGCAGAACACCCGTAGAGGTGTTCGCAAGTGCGAAGGACGAATCCCAATCGCTGGAGCTGGAAGGGACGCGTGCATCAGCTCCCTATCCTATAAAAGGCGAGAAGAAACAGATCTTTCAACCTGACAAACCACAAAGTGGAGGTGCCCGCTGGAAAAAGAACCCAAAGTGGTTCAAGCCAAACACAGAGGGTGAACAGAAAGATCAAAAGGGGGGTGCACGTCCGAAGAGTAAAGATTATGGGTACGGAGGTAACCCATATAACCAAGGGTGGTCCCAACAGGAACCCCCGTACCAAGGGTGGTCCCAGAGGGGACCCTCGAAACCAGGATGGTCCCGGAAGGGACGCCCGAGCCGTGGACCTGCTCCTCCTGCACCTCAGAAGGAACAATCTGAGATCAGACAACAGTCTCAAAAGGCAGAGAAAAAGGGCCCTAAACCTTTGACTGCAGAAGATTCAGAGATACTACGTCTGATGGTTGAGAATTTCAAAAAAACAAACAAGGATAACCAGCCTGGGGTAATGTGCAGCACAGTCGTTGACAAACACTCAGAGCACTCAATTAACAACAATGCCACAATTGCTGACGGTCACCAAGATACTGATGGTCAGGATGCTGACAATCAGGGTAATGACAGTCAAATCATTGACAGTCCAGAATGTGACAGTCAACAAAACGTTGACTGTAACCATGACTTCGTTGTTACGGAGTCCGAGGACCCCTCGTCAGGAAAAAGGGGGGAATGCTCACTCACCGTTGATAGTGGCTCGCCACGAACTGAACAGTCAGACCCGTGTGTGTCTGCACTACCAGTACTGATAAATGAAGTTCACACAGTCAGGGGTGGACGTGATAAACGTCGGAGAAAACCTGATAGGTTCCTGTGTAACATTATCAGAAAGGGGCCCGCTAGGAAAGCTTACCTGTCCATCACGTTGGAAGGGGTCCTCACAAAAGAGGCCCTCTTGGATGGTGGGGCTGACATAACCATTGTGTCACCCACACTGTTGGAAGAGCTACGGCTGGCTGCTAACGGTGTTGACAGGGAAATACCCCTCAGAGAATGTGCTATAGTTTTGCAGGGTCTCTCGGAGACGAGTACAACCCTGACAGCTATAGCCATGGTTCACATGCAGATTGGTGAAACGACGCTATACCACCCGGTACACGTGTCCACCGTGGACTCATTCCCATTTTTGGTTGGCCAAGACTTTATAAACCGCTTCGACGCGATTATAGATTATGGCGATCAGACAATGTGGACCAGAGTGAGTCAACCACTGCCGATCGATATGCCTATACAGGGTAACACTGACCGTCTAACGGCAGGCACCGCGGAAGGCAAAAGGGAATGCTCAGACGAGAGCACAATCCCTGTAGGTGAACCTTCGACTACAGGTGAGGCTGTAGAGGCCCAACAAGAGAGCCCCCTCTGCGAGCTGAAACAGTTGGCACTCACCGAACACTACCTACCACAGGTAGTCAAAGGTGTTGAGATCCAAGGATCCCACACCGATGATGCTGTTCTGTCCCCTTGGACGGAGAAATCAGCGATCAGCCAAGCTTTCTTTGGAACCTTGGTTAAGAAACAGTTGGGTCTAGGTCTGAACAAAAAGGCTTTCCGCTTTTCGTTAGACCCCAACGATAAACAGGTAATGACCGCTAAAGGGATCATTGACCTCAAACTAACCTGGAACCAACGAGAACTGGATCACCCGTTCCTCGTGGTCCCGAACTTACCACATGCAACCTACATAGGCTCCGACATTTTGGTAAGATTAGGTGTCCGAGTGGACATCAACAACAATGTACTGTGGTCACTGGATACAGCCACGAAGGCCTCTCCTGTGTTAACCACAGAGAACCTTAGGGCTGGACAGACCATACCAGAGGTCTGCCAGGTTGCTATCAGCCATAACACTGTGGTACCACCTCAGGTTATGAACAAGCCGGTGATGATTCACATCATGAAAGGACAAGCTGTTAGCACAAAACAGGCATACTTTCAACCATCTCCTATGTTTTTCAACTTAGGACTGTCCATGGAGGCCACATGCCAAGTGACCCTCGACGGCAGAACCACGACTGTTGCTGTGTGCAACACAAGCACAGAAGAGGTGCCGATCCAAAAAAACACACAGCTAGGATGGTTGATCTCTACTGATTTTCACGATTTTGAACTGAGCATTCCATTTCTGGGAGGACTCCCGGAAAACTTGATCCCGAGTCGTCACACGGGGCAAGTCTTGTTCACGAAACCAACACAGGCCATAGCTCTTTTCTCCCCCGCTGAGTCCGACCAGGACACTGTCCGCAGGTTCGGTTTCAAGAAAGGAGACAGTCTATGCCCTCAAACTTACAGTGCACTACCTGTTGACAGGTTTTACGACACTGAAGGGGACTCACTGGAGCTCCCCGAAGAACAAGAACCCCTCTCAGTTGCTTCACAGATTGACCAGGTGGTCGCCCAAGCCGACGCCCTGAAAACTGATGAAGAAAGGGACAAACTTCGCAAAGTTCTTCTAAAATATGAGAGATCATTCTCGACTGACTCGATGGATTGTGGGTTGACCACGCTCCACACAGTGAGCATCCCAACCCCGCCTAATGCTCCCCCTGCATTTGTCAGACAGTACAAGATTCCTCTGGCAGCACATCAACCTATCAGAGAAATCATTAATGACCTGTTAGAAAAAGGTATCATCCGATACTGTAACAGCACTTACTCTGCGCCTTTATGGCCGGTGTTAAAACCAAATGGTAAGTGGAGACTCACTATAGACTACCGAAAGCTAAACAAACAAGTTCCCTTATCCAGATGGCCTATGACGCAACTCCAACAGGAACTGCCCAAGGTCACCAATGGTAAGTACTTCTCGACCCTCGACGTCGCCTCTGGTTTTTGGACCATCCCTGTGCGCGCCGAGGACCAGTACAAACTAGCTTTCACTTTTGGTGGCCGTCAGTACACCTTTAACAGGTGTCCCTTTGGCTACGCTAACTCACCTGCAGAGTTCAACATCTTCTTGAACAAAGCATGTCCAGACGCCCACGAGCGTGGGACACTGATCTACGTGGACGATGTCCTTTTGAGGCAGCCAACACTGGACTCACATTTGGCTGAGATCGACCACGTTCTGAATCAGCTGACAACTGCTGGTGCTAAGATATCACTGTCAAAATGCCAATGGTGCAGAACCAAAGTGGACTACGTTGGCCTACTTGTAGGTCCTGACGGAGTACAACCACAGCTGACTCGCACCCAAGGCCTCGACAATCTCAAAGTCCCCACCAATCTCAAAGAACTACAAAGTTTTCTGGGCGTGTGTAACTACTCGAACCAATTCATCGAAAACTATGCGGACCTTGCGAAACCACTGACTGAACTCCTTAAAAAAGACGTACCATTTGTTTGGACTGACAAACAGCAACAGGCAATGGACGCTCTTATAAACAGGATCAAGTCAGCCCCTTGTTTAGTCTACCCAGACTACAACAAAGAGTTTTACTTGGAAGTGGGCTTCTCAGCTCATTGCATAAGTGCAGGTCTGTACCAGATACACGACAGAGACAAACGTGTAGTAGCCTACGCCAGCAAAACGATGGCAGGCCCCGAGTTGAGATTCTCAGACTGTGAGAAAGCTTTACTGACCACAGTGTGGGCAGTTAAACATTTCTCCAGCTACATTGGTGGACAGAAAATCATTGTGGAAACACAACACCAGCCAGTGACCTTTCTTAACAGTGAACGCATCAGAGATGGTGTGGTGACAAACTCACGTGTTGCAACGTGGCTCATGGCGCTTCAAAGTTTTAACCTAGACATACGTTATGGTCAAAACAAGAAGTCTCATCTGGGGACGGACTTGGCAATCTGCCAGAAGTGTACACAAGATGTACCAGCCACCCAGCCGCCGGTTGAGGTAAAACCCCCAGTAACTGAAGACCCGAATCACCACTTCTTTGATGACAATATCTGCAAAGATATGACAACATTGTACGTGGATGGATCTTCATTCCTCCGCGACAAGATCTGTAGGGCAGGTGTTGGAGGAGTTCTCCTCCAAGACCAAGAACAGATAACTTTCAGCTACAAATTAGGCTCTCAGACTTCTCAGTATGCTGAGATTGCAGGAATCCTAATAGCTCTCCAGATGGTAGTAGAACGCTCCATCAAGACGCTAGTCATCTGCACTGACTCTAACTATGCTCGTTTGAGTTTCGCTTGTCACCTCGCTGTGTGGAAACAGAACGGTTTCCTAACAAGCGACAGAAAAGTGGTCAAACACAAAGAGCTTTTCATAGCGTGTGATCACTTGGTGACATCACACGACTTACAGATCTACTGGAAGAAAGTTCCAGGGCATTCTAGAGTCCCAGGCGATGACAAGCACTACAATGACATTGCAGATTCCTTAGCCAAGGAAGGAGCCGACGAAGGTCCTCTATGGTCCTTCGACCCCTCCTGGTTAATCGGGACTCTGCCAATACAACCTTCAGTCAGGGTTATGGCAGTCACACGTGCACAGGCCGCAACCAGACCTGCTGACAACGCAGTCTCTGTTATGGCAGTCACACGTGCACAGGCCGCAACCAGACCTGCTGACAACGCAGTCTCTGTACGACCCGCACTGACTGACCCAGACATCATCCAACTACAAAAGTCGGATCCTGCTATCAACTCCATGATACTGTACCTGACTGATCCAGACAAAAACACTCCGTCTAAAGACGAACTGGATTCCGATCCAGACCTTAAAGTCCTTTACCAGCTGCGCAAACAGCTAAAACTAATCAAAGGCATCCTAACTTTCGCTCATGGACCAACGTCCTCACCTGTGTTCGTGGTTCCCCATGACCAAAGGGGGGTGATGTTAGTTCATGCCCATGATCTCCCGTCCGCAGGACACAAAGGAGATAAAGCCACGCTGACGGCATTAAAACAAATTGCCTATTGGCCTGGAATGAAAAAGGATGTCAAGGACTACATTGAAGGGTGCGTGGTCTGTGGCCAGTTTCAGCCAACCAGACCACTTCACAGAGCACCACTGCAAAGCAGAGGCATTGCATTCCCATGGTCTGACCTCCAGATCGACTGGGTTGGACCACTCACTAAGAGCTCTAGAGGAAATAAATATTTTCTCACGGTAACCTGTGCATTCACCAAATGGGTAGAATGCCTACCAGCTCCTAACGACACAGCACAAACCACTGCTATGTTGTTAATGAATCATATATTCTCAAGGTTTGGACTTCCCCTTCGGGTGAACTCAGACCAAGGTACACACTTCACAGGTGAAGTGATGAAAGAACTGTGGAAGACGCTAGGCGTCAAGGCCAACTTTCATGTCGGCTACCACCCACAGGCTTCAGGCCAAGTAGAGAGAGCAAACAGAACTGTGGTGAGTATTTTGAAGAAATACGTGGCTGCAAACCACAAGGACTGGGATGTGAAACTCCCTCTGGTCCTCATGGCCATAAGAGCCACTCCACACACATCAACTGGCATCTCTCCCTTCGAGATGATGACCGGTCGACAAATGACTCTCCCTCTACACCTGTTGTACCAACCAGGCGACGCCGCCATGGCGACAGCCTACACTACACAACAATACATGAAAGATTTGAATGTACACCTCAGAAACACTTTTGCTTTCGCCCAGAAAAACCTGGAAAAATCCGCTGAAGGACGCAAGGCGTACTACGACCAGAAGGCCTCTCATAATGAACTCCAAGTGGGAGACAGAGTCTGGTACTATACGTTCGCTCCAGCAACCGGGAAAGGAGGGTCCGAGACCGGAACTCTCGCCCGCAAACTAATGCCCAGGTGGACTGGACCTCATCTGATAACAGACAAAGTGTCCTCAGTCGTCTACGAAATCAAAATCAGCAAAGGCCGCAAAGAGCCAATTGCTAAATGGGTACATCGAAATCAGATCAAACCTTACAAGGCGTTCAATGACTCCACAAAAGACAAAGATCTCACAAACACACCGACTTCATGGGATAATAAGGTCGTCCAAACACAAGTTAGTAAATAAACTAATCAGGTTTAAACTACCATATTTCCCACCCTATAAGTCGCATTGTCCAATTTGAACTTAGAAACGCTAAGCCTAAAACCCACAACAAAAAACTAACCTTAACAACCGTTTAAATCCACGAGATTTAATTTGACCTCGGTCATAAAGTTGAGACCTGTTTTTCTTGTGTGTTGCACTTTGGAATCTGACGACAAGAGTGTGTCGAAGCAGTGAAACGTTGTTTCCTTGTTGTTTAGTCATTACTGTTGTCATTAGTTGAGATATTGTTTGGTTCTGAACACTCCCAGCCAAAAAGGTTTTGTATTAACATTGGTTAATGAATGATATGGATTTAACTATGCCAACATGCAGTTCGTTTTGTTAAATCTCAATCGTCGAAGAGTCAATGTAGTTTAAAGCTACTCAAGGTACCATAAACTACACTGGTCTCACAATTTCTAAATTGAACCGATTCGATCGTTTCTATTCTAGATTACCTATTCATTTTGATGAGTCTCGCCATAGACTTCAAAATTTACTAGGAATACCAAATCTTGCGTCGTTCGTCTAAAAGACAACAGACATTTAGATCAAACTATATTTCATTTTTCTATTTTAGTTTAACCTAAACTAGGTAATGAATGGAGGAATAGTTTGGAATTAGAGGCCTTCGTTACAGAAGCCCTCCTAAATTTTATAGGTATAAATCCCTATATCTAATTTTGCAGAATTGATCCACCCCTTAATTGGTAATTGTAGCTGATCTAAACCATGATAGCTTACATACCAGGTGCATATAGGTAAGGCTTAATGTAAAATCCCAATCATAAGCCCACCTTAAAAAACCACATAATTGCATGACACATAGAACCAGAGTGGCACTGACTGGAAACCAACCAGCCAACAACCTTCGATGTGGGGACCTGCAGCTCCAACGCTTGGTCTTCAACCTTCATCCAAGGGTCGCCTCCTCTGCGTCAATCGAGGGATCCCCTCTACATGCTGATTATGAAAACAATTGTTGCTGATCAATCAACAAAACTAATCGTTGTGGAATTACCGCTGTGGATTATAAGACTTTGTTTTCCAAGAGTTAACAGACTCAGTTTTCCAAGGGATTAAAAGCTTTTCGCAATGGGATTACCTCCGAACAGTATGGAATTTCCAAAAACTTTATGGGATTATAATTTTTGATTTTTCTTTTCCACTTGCTGGATTACTTCAAGATCAAAGACAGTTCAAGGTTTCCTTTCGTGTTGGACCCCATCCCCAAGGACTGGCGATGGCTTCCAAAAGGGGGGAGATGTAATGGACCTACCCAGGGTCAAATTAAGGTTTTTGAACTGTCCAGTGATGACCTTTACTGACCACTCAGTAAAGCAAGACATTTACTACAAAATCATTCATTTAGCTGTAATCTGATAAATATAGTCACCAAAAGAGACTATTT
>JBBPBX010078168.1:0-12413 GCA_038048925.1 Garcialebias charrua | reverse complement strand
ATGTTTGTGTTATTTACTGTTTTTTGTATTCGACAGAATTTATTATTCATTCATTCAACCTTTATTTAGGCAGGTTAATCTCATTGAGCTTCGAGGACTCATTTACAAGAGACCTGTCTAAATGATGACAACAGCAACAGTAGATTTTCCTTAAACAATCAACAATAGACAAACATAAGAGAGAAATACAGATTTTTTAAAAACAAGTTAAAACAAAGATATCAAAGTAGCAAAACAGACAGATTATAAGGTAGATGTAGAAAATCAAAAACAGGAACATGTCCGCATTGGTTTTTGCCAGGATTCCAACAGATTCTTAAAGCCATTTTTAAAGTAGAATAAGGGGGACATTGAAATCATTGACTTGTTTCACTCCTTCAGGGCAGGGCCATTATTTAAAAAGCAGAAAACTTCCAAACAACAGACCTTTGAGCTCTAATCATTAGAACTGTGGTCTCTAACTTGACAGACTGCTGCAGAGCACAGGTGATCCAGCAGAGGGCGATGCAGCTCCAGCTGAGTGGCCTCAGTGTTGCAGCTGGTGATGAATGGAAGAAGGGACAGCCTTCGTACGTTTAGTCTTCTTACCCTACACATCTGCACAATGACCACAACTGTACAGATGGGTGTAACGGAAGTACGATGCAAGAGATGTTTTTATCTTTTGGTGAAATCTCAGGCAGTGTTCATTAAACAGGAGGTTTGGTGTTTCTGAGGCGAGTGCACACTGAAACCTGAATTAGCAGTTTCTTTACACCGTTCACTCTTCAGCTTGTTAAAGCATGAACACGGTTCCTGTTGCTTCGTGTAAACGCCCGAGTGGCTGCTCCATGAATCCTGCTGCAGCTGCGTTAGGAAAACTCTTAAAACATGACATGGAGACAAAATCAGATACATTTTCTCAACTCACATTACAGCCTTGTGTGTAGTCAGAGTCAGAGTCAGAGAATCTTTATTGTCATTTGCACCGCATGTGGTACATGTGATGAAACGAGATTATGTACACAGGGTCCCAGTTACATCCAACTACAAAATGTAAGAGAAAAACAGTAATAACATCTAGGATATGAACTAAGAAAAACTTCAACTAGAAATACACTAAGCAGTAATGTAATAGGAAAAAAAATAATTACAAACAGCCGCACGAACATGAGTCTGTATGAGCAAATGGTCACAGATGAACACAGCAACAAGAAAACAGATCAGCATCAGGACTTCCCATGTTTTCCTTGTGGGTTTTCTCCAGGTACTCCAGTTTCCTCCCACAGACCAACAACATGCATGTTAGACTGACTGGTAACTTTAACTGTCTCCAGGTAAGAGTGAGAGAGTGAATGGTTGTTTGTCTCTGTGATGGACTGGAGACCTGTCCAGGATGTGCCCTGCTTCTCACAAAGAGAAAGCTGGACATGGACAACAGTGACCCTGTGACCCGAAAAGGAAGAAGCATGTAAAGATGATGGATGGATGGATGGATGGATTACTCACATCAGACGTTTCGTCCGTCATCCATAGGACTTCATCAGCCATCAACAAACATTGTGGCTCCTCGGACGATGAAGTCCTTTGGATGATGGACGAAATGTCTCGACAACAAAGAAACCGTCCAGATGACCTGACTGAACTTTGACATCACTCCCTGTTCTCCTCTCCAGCAGCTTCTTCCTGTTCTCCTCTCCAGCAGCTTCTTCCTGTTCTCCTCTCCAGCAGCTTCTCCCTGTTCTCCTTTCCAGCAGCTTCTCCCCGTTCTCCTCTCTAGCAGCTTCTTCCTGTTCTCCTCTCCAGCAGCTTCTCCCTGTTTTCCTCTCCCGCAGCTTCTTCCTGTTCTCCTCTCCAGTAGCTTCTCCCTGTTCTCCTCTCCAACAGCTTCTCCCTGTTCTCCTCTCCAGCAGCTTCTCCTTGTTCTCCTCTCCAGAAGCTTCTCCCTGTTCTCCTCTCCAGTAGCTTCTCCCTGTTCTCCTCTCCAACAGCTTCTCCCTGTTCTCCTCTCCAGCGGCTTCTTCCTGTTCTCCTCTTCAGCAGCTTCTCCCTGTTCTCCTCTCCAGCAGCTTCTCCCTGTTCTCCTCTCCAGCAGCTTCTCCCTGTTCTCCTCTCCAGCAGCTTCTCCCTGTTCTCCTCTCTAGCAGCTTCTCCTTGTTCTCCTCTCCAGCAGCTTCTCCCTGTTCTTCTCTCCAGCAGCTTCTCCCTGTTCTCCTCTCCAGCAGCTTCTCCCTGTTCTCCTCTCCAGCAGCTTCTCCCTGTTCTCCTCTCCAGCAGCTTCTCCCTGTTCTCCTCTCCAGCAGCTTCTCCCTGTTCTCCTCTCCAGCAGCTTCTCCCTGTTCTCCTCTCCAGCAGCTTCTCCCTGTTCTCCTCTCCAGCAGCTTCTCCCTGTTCTCCTCTCCAGCAGCTTCTCCCTGTTCTCCTCTCCAGCAGCTTCTCCCTGTTCTCCTCTCCAGCAGCTTCTCCCTGTTCTCCTCTCCAGCAGCTTCTCCCTGTTCTCCTCTCCAGCAGCTTCTCCCTGTTCTCCTCTCCAGCAGCTTCTCCCTGTTCTCCTCTCCAGCAGCTTCTCCCTGTTCTCCTCTCCAGCAGCTTCTCCCTGTTCTCCTCTCCAGCAGCTTCTCCCTGTTCTCCTCTCCAGCAGCTTCTCCCTGTTCTCCTCTCCAGCAGCTTCTCCCTGTTCTCCTCTCCAGCAGCTTCTCCCTGTTCTCCTCTCCAGCAGCTTCTCCCTGTTCTCCTCTCCAGCAGCTTCTCCCTGTTCTCCTCTCCAGCAGCTTCTCCCTGTTCTCCTCTCCAGCAGCTTCTCCCTGTTCTCCTCTCCAGCAGCTTCTCCCTGTTCTCCTCTCCAGCAGCTTCTCCCTGTTCTCCTCTCCAGCAGCTTCTCCCTGTTCTCCTCTCCAGCAGCTTCTCCCTGTTCTCCTCTCCAGCAGCTTCTCCCTGTTCTCCTCTCCAGCAGCTTCTCCCTGTTCTCCTCTCCAGCAGCTTCTCCCTGTTCTCCTCTCCAGCAGCTTCTCCCTGTTCTCCTCTCCAGCAGCTTCTCCTTGTTCTCCTCTCCAGCAGCTTCTCCCTGTTCTCCTCTCCAGTAGCTTCTCCCTGTTCTCCTCTCCAACAGCTTCTCCCTGTTCTCCTCTCCAGCGGCTTCTTCCTGTTCTCCTCTTCAGCAGCTTCTCCCTGTTCTCCTCTCCAGCAGCTTCTCCCTGTTCTCCTCTCCAGCAGCTTCTCCCTGTTCTCCTCTCCAGCAGCTTCTCCCTGTTCTCCTCTCCAGCAGCTTCTCCCTGTTCTCCTCTCCAGCAGCTTCTCCCTGTTCTCCTCTCCAGCAGCTTCTCCCTGTTCTCCTCTCCAGCAGCTTCTCCCTGTTCTCCTCTCCAGCAGCTTCTCCCTGTTCTCCTCTCCAGCAGCTTCTCCCTGTTCTCCTCTCCAGCAGCTTCTCCCTGTTCTCCTCTCCAGCAGCTTCTTCCTGTTCTCCTCTCCAGCAGCTTCTCCCTGTTCTCCTCTCCAGCAGCTTCTCCCTGTTCTCCTCTCCAGCAGCTTCTCCCTGTTCTCCTCTCCAGCAGCTTCTCCCTGTTCTCCTCTCCAGCAGCTTCTCCCTGTTCTCCTCTCCAGCAGCTTCTCCCTGTTCTCCTCTCCAGCAGCTTCTCCCTGTTCTC
This sequence comes from Garcialebias charrua, assembly GCA_038048925.1. Taxonomy (NCBI): domain Eukaryota; kingdom Metazoa; phylum Chordata; class Actinopteri; order Cyprinodontiformes; family Rivulidae; genus Garcialebias; species Garcialebias charrua. The sequence continues at coordinate 8,790 of JBBPBX010078168.1, read as the reverse complement.
CTCTCCAGCAGCTTCTCCCTGTTCTCCTCTCCAGCAGCTTCTCCCTGTTCTCCTCTCCAGTAGCTTCTCCCTGTTCTCCTCTCCAGCAGCTTCTCCCTGTTCTCCTCTCCAGCGGCTTCTTCCTGTTCTCCTCTTCAGCAGCTTCTCCCTGTTCTCCTCTCCAGCAGCTTCTCCCTGTTCTCCTCTCCAGCAGCTTCTCCCTGTTCTCCTCTCCAGCAGCTTCTCCCTGTTCTCCTCTCCAGCAGCTTCTCCTTGTTCTCCTCTCCAGCAGCTTCTCCCTGTTCTCCTCTCCAGTAGCTTCTCCCTGTTCTCCTCTCCAGCAGCTTCTCCCTGTTCTCCTCTCCAGCGGCTTCTTCCTGTTCTCCTCTTCAGCAGCTTCTCCCTGTTCTCCTCTCCAGCAGCTTCTCCCTGTTCTCCTCTCCAGCAGCTTCTCCCTGTTCTCCTCTCCAGCAGCTTCTCCCTGTTCTCCTCTCCAGCAGCTTCTCCCTGTTCTCCTCTCCAGCAGCTTCTCCCTGTTCTCCTCTCCAGCAGCTTCTCCCTGTTCTCCTCTCCAGCAGCTTCTCCCTGTTCTCCTCTCCAGCAGCTTCTCCCTGTTCTCCTCTCCAGCAGCTTCTCCCTGTTCTCCTCTCCAGCAGCTTCTCCCTGTTCTCCTCTCCAGCAGCTTCTCCCTGTTCTCCTCTCCAGCAGCTTCTCCCTGTTCTCCTCTCCAGCAGCTTCTCCCTGTTCTCCTCTCCAGCAGCTTCTCCCTGTTCTCCTCTCCAGCAGCTTCTCCCTGTTCTCCTCTCCAGCAGCTTCTCCCTGTTCTCCTCTCCAGCAGCTTCTCCCTGTTCTCCTCTCCAGCAGCTTCTCCCTGTTCTCCTCTCCAGCAGCTTCTCCCTGTTCTCCTCTCCAGCAGCTTCTCCCTGTTCTCCTCTCCAGCAGCTTCTCCCTGTTCTCCTCTCCAGCAGCTTCTCCCTGTTCTCCTCTCCAGCAGCTTCTCCCTGTTCTCCTCTCCAGCAGCTTCTCCCTGTTCTCCTCTCCAGCAGCTTCTCCCTGTTCTCCTCTCCAGCAGCTTCTCCCTGTTCTCCTCTCCAGCAGCTTCTCCCTGTTCTCCTCTCCAGCAGCTTCTCCCTGTTCTCCTCTCCAGCAGCTTCTCCCTGTTCTCCTCTCCAGCAGCTTCTCCCTGTTCTCCTCTCCAGCAGCTTCTCCCTGTTCTCCTCTCCAGCAGCTTCTCCCTGTTCTCCTCTCCAGCAGCTTCTCCCTGTTCTCCTCTCCAGCAGCTTCTCCCTGTTCTCCTCTCCAGCAGCTTCTCCCTGTTCTCCTCTCCAGCAGCTTCTCCCTGTTCTCCTCTCCAGCAGCTTCTCCCTGTTCTCCTCTCCAGCAGCTTCTCCCTGTTCTCCTCTCCAGCAGCTTCTCCCTGTTCTCCTCTCCAGCAGCTTCTCCCTGTTCTCCTCTCCAGCAGCTTCTCCCTGTTCTCCTCTCCAGCAGCTTCTCCCTGTTCTCCTCTCCAGCAGCTTCTCCCTGTTCTCCTCTCCAGCAGCTTCTCCCTGTTCTCCTCTCCAGCAGCTTCTTCCTGTTCTCCTCTCCAGCAGCTTCTCCCTGTTCTCCTCTCCAGCAGCTTCTCCCTGTTCTCCTCTCCAGCAGCTTCTCCCTGTTCTCCTCTCCAGCAGCTTCTCCCTGTTCTCCTCTCCAGCAGCTTCTCCCTGTTCTCCTCTCCAGCAGCTTCTCCCTGTTCTCCTCTCCAGCAGCTTCTCCCTGTTCTCCTCTCCAGCAGCTTCTCCCTGTTCTCCTCTCCAGCAGCTTCTCCCTGTTCTCCTCTCCAGCAGCTTCTCCCTGTTCTCCTCTCCAGCAGCTTCTCCCTGTTCTCCTCTCCAGCAGCTTCTCCCTGTTCTCCTCTCCAGCAGCTTCTCCCTGTTCTCCTCTCCAGCAGCTTCTCCCTGTTCTCCTCTCCAGCAGCTTCTCCCTGTTCTCCTCTCCAGCAGCTTCTCCCTGTTCTCCTCTCCAGCAGCTTCTCCCTGTTCTCCTCTCCAGCAGCTTCTCCCTGTTCTCCTCTCCAGCNTGTAACCGCCCACATCTGACTCGTCTGTACTCTGCGTTGTGTCACGGGTAAAAAGAATCAGCAGACGAGGACTGCAGCAGTAGGGCAGGTTTATTCTGTTTAAAACAAGAGTACATTTAGTACAGCAGTTTTCAGGCTCTGGCCTCCCCACACACACCTCTCTCCAGCGCAGCACGGCGCAATCTGACCGGAATGTGTTGAAACCAACCAAAATTCTCAGAAATTCATAAATAATAAAGTAAACTCTCCATTCATTCAAAAACTATTAAAATAAAACACAAACAGAACTATTCTGCCCAACAGTTACAATTCTTATATTTCAAATTGAATTAACAAAAAAAATAGATTCCATTATAACATGAAAATGTACTAATACATTAACTTAACATCTAGATAGCATTTTGAAAGAACTCACATACCTGTTTAAAACAAGAGTACATTTAGTACAGCAGTTTTCAGGCTCTGGCCTCCCCACACACACCTTAACCAATCAGAAGAACAAAAAAAAGAACCACATTGGCATGAAACCTCGACAAATGTCAGTAACTTGGGGATTAAACACCCAATAGTGTGCTGCACTAAACATAAAACAGTTTAAAAACGATATATATCAAGTTGTGAGTTTACAGAATATACTTTTAAGAACATTTTGAATACTTTAATACACAAACAGAAGACAGCTGCTGTGACACCTACCTCTCTCCAGCGCAGCACGGCGCAATCTGGAGGAGAGAGCGGGAATGCGCGGCAATACAGAGGATGTGACGCGGAAACAGGAAACAAGAAAATAAAAGCTTCTCCGCCAAAATAAAATGCAGTTCAGAAATCAAGAAAAACAAATCAACAGATTATGAAGATGGATTTGGGGTGAAATATAAACATTTTTTACACACTTGCTACATCCACCCCTCCTATATTTCACCAAAATCCAAGTCAGTCTCAGTTGTACAATCCCAATACAGGTATTCCCCGATTTACGAGCGAGATCCGTCACAAGGAGGCGCTCGTAAACCGGAAATCTCGTAATTTGGAACGGCCGCCATTTCTCTCGTAAACCCGGAAGTCCGCTCGTAAATTTCGCCAGCGCACCTAAAAACACTCTATTTTCATCTAAAAACTACTTTTGAGTGCATAAAAATGATCGGAAACGTGTGTTTATATGCTTAACTTGCTAACTGTAGTGAAAAAACACATGAAAACTCAGTATTTTTTTCGTTTTTTCCAAAAATTCAACCCGGAAGTCCGCTCGTAAATTTCGCCAGCGCACCTAAAAACACTCTATTTTCATCTAAAAACTACTTTTGAGTGCATAAAAATGATCGGAAACGTGTGTTTATATGCTTAACTTGCTAACTGTAGTGAAAAAACACATGAAAACTCAGTATTTTTTTCGTTTTTTCCAAAAATTCAACCCGGGACCTCTCGCAGATCAGAGCGCTCGTAATTCGGGGACTACCCGTACATGGAAAACTGACAGATTCGATGAAAATTTAGCACAGAGTCGCCATAACCAAGTATAACATTCAGCTTGAGAGCCACCTATAACAGGTTTCGAAGGAACATACGGTTGATCAGACCTCTGCCCTTCTCAGATCAATATGATGCCATCTACACCATACAATTCTGTGCCAACTTTAAACCCATCAACACAATACAGGATGTATATTTGAGGAAAACAATATTCCATTACAATTACTTTGCTGAACTAAACATATACAAAACTCTAAACAAATGAATTCACTCAAAACCAAGTAAGAATGGACTGGGATTTTTGGCTCACAGAGTTTGCCAAATCCTTAAAATCAAAAGGTCTTTGAACCATGGATTCAATGAGTCTGTTCACCCTTTTGCTGACCCTGCCCACTCGAGTCCTGACGACTTGGTCACTATTCTCTGAGGGATGACACATGTCCGGGTTAGCATCTGAGTTCACCGGAAGAGCCTCTGTGTCCATGGAGTGTGCATGACTCACTGTATGCAACTCTTCTTCTGCCACATGCCCATCAGCATGTTCTCCTGAAAGTTCCATCACACTGTGAGTCGTCACAAGACTCTGGTTGGATAAACCTGGTTCTGACACTCCTTGATCCAAAGAAGCCGTGCTCTCACAGTTTGTCGATTTGCTCATTTCCCAGGCATTATCTCCATCATCCAAACGTCTTTCTTCCCCAACATCAAAGGAGTCCGACAGGCCTTGTGCCTCCTCTGCCCCATCAACAGCAATTTCATCCTGGGCCGTTGCCACAGGTAGAAAACTGACGTCCAGTAACAGGTTCCTGTGCACAATCTTTTTGTTGCCTTGCTTGTCCTCCAACTTGTATGTGTGAGTTTGAAGATTCCTGTCAACAACTGTATAAACTGTAGCACTCCACTTGTCAGATAACTTTTTCTTCCCTCTTTCACCCTTGTTTGCCAGCAAGACTCTGTCTCCACAGTTCAAATGGGTACCTTTCACTTTTCGGTTGTATCCTTCTGCCTGTTTATCTTGTTCTTCCACAGCATGTGCTTGAGCTATCCTAGCTGCCTCATACAGATGTGACATGAGTGTTTTGGCGTAGTTCTTGTAATCAGTAGTCACCGGATCACACAACACCTGTTTGAAGATCACATCCACAGGGAGCCTCGGAATCCGACCAAACATGAGTTGGAATGGAGCAAATCCTGTAGTCTCGTGGACTGTTGCATTATATGCAAAAGTCAATGTTTGTATTTGTTCAGGCCATTTGTTCTTCTCTCTGAGGGGCAATGATCGGAGCATGCTGCCAAGCGTGCGGTTGAACCTTTCGGTGCCCCCGTTTCCCATGGGATGGTACACAGTGGTGTGAGACTTTGACACTCCCGCCAGTCGAAGCAGTTCAGCAATGAGTTCACTTTCAAAGTTTGCTCCCTGATCTGAATGGATCCGTTCAGGAAATCCATACACACAAAATACGTGGTCCCACAACTTTTTAGCAACCTGCTTTGCTGTTTGATTGGCGCATGGAAATGCATGGGCTAACTTTGTGAAATGGTCAGTCAGGACAAGCACGTCCACTGAGTTTTGCTTTTTATCTTCCGCACTCCAAAAGTCTAAACACACCAACTCCATTGGAGCAACAGTTCTTATACTTTTAAGAGGGGCTCGCGCACAAGGTTCTGGTGTTTTAGCAAGAATGCACCTCTGACAACACTTGACGTACTCCTTCACATCAGTATCCATCTTCGGCCAGAAAAATCTCTGTCTTGCTAGATGGAGTGTCCGTGCCTGCCCCTGATGTCCAGCCATGTCATGAATACCTTGCAAGGCTCTTTCCTTGAGACTGTCAGGAAGAACAAACTGATGTCTTTTCTGTTTACTGAGGGGATCTCGAGTGACTCTATAAAGGATCCCATTTGTAATCTTGAGCCTCTCCCACTGCTTAATGATCACCATAGCTCCAAGGCTGAGCCCTGCTCTTTCACGTCTGGATGGACGCCTCTCTCGGGTAATGAATGGCAAGATTTTGGAAACATCAGGGTCAAGCTTTTGGGCATGTTGTAATTCATCCAAAGTGAACACAGGGAGTGAATCTTGCCCTGGTATGCCCAGACTTTGGACAGACTGGATTAGTGCCACTGCACGAGTCTCAGCGACCAAATCCCATTGGTCGTGCATCTCCAGGAGAGCCTTGACTGCCACTGTGTCACACTGGGAAGGTTGCAAACTACAATAGAGTTCTGAACCACAAGGTAGTTTCTTCACTTTTTGGTTCTGGACCTTTAGATGAAAAGCATCCTGGACCCCATCTTGGCTAATGCCATCAGCTTCGATAAGGAGACGAGAGTAGCCCTCAGTGATGATCCTATGACTGACAGTTGTTGCAAATGGATCTCTACTGAGTGCGTCCGCCACTGTGTTCTTGGACCCAGGTATGTGTTTAAGATCAAAAGAGAAGGGTGCCAGCTTTGCAACCCAACGTTGCTCACAAGCATCAAGTTTTGGCTTTGTCATGATGTAGGTGAGTGGATTGTTATCAGTCCACACTGTGAATGTTTGACCTCTTAACCAATGACTGAACTTCTCACATATACTCCATTTCAAAGCCAAAAATTCAAGTCTGTGAGCGGGGTATTTCTTTTGAGAGTTGCTCAGCGTCTTGCTGGCAAATGCGATGGGGCGAGCTTTCTCTTCTCCAGCTGGTACTTGAGACAAGACAGCTCCAAGTCCGTCCAGTGAAGCATCAATAGACAAAATCAGAGGCTGTGAGAAATCTGGGTGTGCAAGAACAACACAATTCAACAGCTTTTCTTTAAGACTTAAAAAGGCTGTTTCACACTCCTGTGTCCAGTCAAATGGTCTCAGTTTTCTGTAAGAACCTGCATTTGTTGTTGTTTTGTTTTTACCCTTCCTCTTCTGCCCAGCAGTTAGAGCAAACAGTGGCTTGGCCACAGCTGAACAGCTTGGAATGAAATGTTGGTAATAAAACACCATACCGAGGAAGGACTTTATCCTCTTGACTGAAGGCGTGCATCCATCATCCTCCATCAGGTCAGCCTTTGTCATCTTTGTAATGATTTCAACCTTTCCAGGGTCGACAGACACTCCATGGCCATCTATGATATGTCCCAGAAATTTCACTGATGATCTCATAAAGTGACATTTCTTGGGGCTCAACTTGAGATTGTGCAGGCGAAGGCGTTGGAACACAACCTCTAACCTCTCCAGAGACTCTTTTTCACTCGAAGCAAAGACAAGGAGATCATCCAAGTAGCACAACAAACTGCTGAAATTCAGATCTCCGAATATGCTGAGCATCATCCTCATGAAAGAGGCAGGGCTGTTACACAGGCCTTGGGGCATTCGATTATATTCATACAACCCCATTGGAGTTGTGAATGCTGTGTATTTCTTGTCCCCCTCTGCCATAGGAATGTTGTAAAATCCTGATGTCAAATCCATAGTGCTGAAGTAAGTGTTGCCTCCAAGAGCGGCTAAGCAGTCGGACTGGTGTGGGAGTGGATGTGCGTCTTTGAGTGTCCTTGCATTTAACCACCTGAAGTCTGTGCATATCCTCAGACTGCCATCCTTCTTCCAGACTAGCACAAGAGGAGAGGCATATTCACTCACAGATTTCTTTATTATCTCCTGTTCCTCCATGTCAGATAAAACCTGGCGCAACTTGTGATAATGAGCTGGTGGGATTCGGCGGTATGGAAGCCGAAATGGTCTATCATCAACAAGCCGGATGCGATGTACAAAGCCTTCTGCCTTGCCACAATCTAAAGCATGCTTGGAAAAAACATCATTATATTTCTCAAGCAGCTCGACCAACCTTGTTTTCCCTGCGTCGTCACTATGGCATAAGTCAATATTAAGGTCACCAAGCCCAACCTGTTGCAATCGCAGTTTCAGATCTGCAGGCCCCTCTTTGACATGTCCCTTCTCTGGAGCAGCGGTTTCAACCTGGCTGATGCCTTGAAAAACCTCAAAATCTTCAACCGCCAGGCAAGGGGACACGTCTGCCAACTTGCTGTTTCTTTTCAGCGTGATGGGCTTGTCTGAGAGGTTAGCGACTTTTAAAGGGACCCACCTGTCTCCCCATAAAGGAGTAATAATGCGAGCCACCATGATGTTACGTGGCATCGACTTAGATGAGGTTGGTTCAGTGATTACAGTACTCCCTGGAGACATGGGGATGTCATGTGGTAGCTTACCCCACACCAGATGTTCAGTCCTTGCCAGTAGAGTGATAGACTGTTGTAGTTTGACTGTGCCAATCTTCTCTGGGAGTTCTTCACCTCTCCACCGAGGAGTGCTTGCCATCATGTCGAGAAACCGCTCACATTCTGGGAGAAGACTGGGACTGGACACTAGACGCCAATAATCATTGGTTATTTTCAGCTGATGCATGAGAAATCTTATGACATTTGTGCCAATGATTAAATCGTCCCTTTGGCCTGGCACTACTAACACAGGGACAACACATGTCTCGCCATACAGTTTCATTTCTACCTCATACATGCAGCGGGGTTTGCTGAGTGTCCCTCCACAACCAATGAGAACAATTTCTTGAGAGAGGGGAACAGGTTCCGAAAGTGAGTTCTGATTCAGCATCATTTGTTCCACCCTTTCACTCAGTGTACAGGCCATGGAACCTGAGTCAAGCATCCCTTGTAACTGAAACTTGTCATTTAGAGTCACAGGCGTATAAAACAGTTCATCAAATGGCTCAACTCGTTGTGTATTTTGAGCTATTACCTTAGCACCAACTGGTGCTGCTGCACATGCCTTTTCATATTGCTGCTCAATGTCATTATTATTGAGGGTTTTGTCTTTTGAGCCCACACCACCCCTCATCCCATGCAGGCCAGCTAGTTTAAATGCTGTGGGTCTTGTGACTGAAGACCATGCTCACTTCTGATGGATAACCGGTTGGGACAGTCTCGCTTAATATGATTTGGTTCAAAACATGCTAAACACAAGCGTTTCTGTTTGCAGTGTGAGATGGTAGAATGATCTCGAGACTGACAAACCCTGCATGCTTTGTGATGCACTTGGCTGGGTGAGTTCTGTCTGCCTGCAATCTGACTGTTCTGTGAAAGTGTACGTTCAAAGAGACTGATTAAAGTTCTCATGCAGCTGTCGTTACAATGTGATGGGGCTGCTGCGCCAGTCTCTTGGTGTGATGGCATGTCTGTTAAGTGACATGGTGGTGGTGATAATTGTTCAGGAGCAAGAGCCTGAGCATGAGCTGTAACTAGTTTAGGATATCCTGACCTGGAGAATGCCCGCT
>JBBPBX010078166.1:0-16687 GCA_038048925.1 Garcialebias charrua | reverse complement strand
ATATATATATATACTATATATATATATATATATATATATATATATATATATATATATATATATATATATATATATATATATATATATATATATATATATATATATACAGCAAACCCTCGAGTTACGTCAGGGATTGGGACCTACGGGTGTGACTTAGGTCGATGTTGTCGTACCTCGCGGACCAAAAACACGTGCCTGTCGTAGGTCCGCGTTTCTGACATAGGTCGCGGCTATACCGCTAACGGAGCGCCGCACACATATTTAACGGCATGAGACTGAACAAGCAGACATACTAGGCCATAAACATGCACAGAACTTTACATGTACAGTAAATGAATACTGTACAATAAATAAAAAATATAATGTCTTACTTTGAGCTGGTCAAAGCCTGCCTTCGTCTTTTAGCATCAGCTCGCACCCGTCCGAGCTCCCCCAGCTTCCTTACGCTCCACACGCACACACGTGGTCAAAACTGTTTAAAAGAAGGACTGTTAGCTTCTTAACTTCATACATTTGGAGCCAGAAAAAAAAAAAACTTACTGAAAGCCGTTTCTCCGCGATGTTCCTCCATCCAAAACAAGCTGCTCGGCGTTAGCTACGGTTAGGCCCCGCCATTAGCAGCAATGGTTAGCATGTCAGTTCATTCAAAAAGGCTGTCGGCTTTGTATCTCCGCGTTAGCTCGGTGTCCCCCGACATCTTAGGCTGCCAGGCGGACATTTGCGGCGAGCTCCCGGCCGCAGATGGCCCCTCCGCGGCATGTCGGCTCGGTGTCTTCGCCTGTGTTAGCTGCTCTGTTAGCTGCTGTCGTTAGCATGTCGGGCGGCGTTGTGGGAGCGATCGCGGGGCGATCCGCGGCTGCTCCTCCGGGCCTGAGACGTCCACAGAGTTGACAGAGTGTTTCCAGCAAATTTATCCGTATGAGGCAACCCTGATCGGACACACGGTCCTCTAGAGCCAGCTGACAGGAGCCTCTATGGCGGAGCTCCATTGACCGGACTTGACAATTGTAAAATGGCGACCGGAAACGACCGGAAGTTGCGTAAATACGATAAAATTGTAATAAAAACATAATATTAATAATTATACTTTATTTATAAAGCCATTTAAAACAACCACAGCTGCAACAAAGTGCTGTACACATGAAATTAATAACATTTAAACACAAAAAAAAAAAAATAATTATTTTATTTTTTTAATCATATTTTTATTAAATATGATAAAATCGTAAGTCTGAGTTGCCGTAGGTCGCGGGTGTCGTACCTCGAGGGTTTCCTGTATATATATATATATATATATATATATATATATATATATATATATATATATATATATATATATATATATATATATATATATATATATATATATATATACAGGTAGTCCCCGAATTACGAGCGCTCTGATCTACGAGGTTCCAGACTTACGAGCTGGCGAATTTTTGGAAAAAACGCAAAAAATACTGAGTTTTCATGTGTTTTTTCACCACAGTTAGTTAGCTAAGCATATGGACACACGTTTCCGATCATTTTTATGCACTCATAAGCAGTTTTTGGATGAAAATAGAGTGTTTGTAGTCGCGCTAGCGAAACCGTTCCAATTTACGAGCGAAATTCCGGATTTACGAGAGACATGGCGGCCGTTCCAAATTACGAGATTTCCGGTTTACGAGCGCCTCGTTGTAACGGATCTCGCTCCCCGACTTACGACGGTCTCGAGATACGTTTCGCGTTGTTGTTGTTGTTGCTGTTGTTGTTTGGAAGAACAGAACGTTCTTGAGGTTTTACAGTCTGGTTTTAAAGCTCTACACAGTACAGAATCTGCTCTTTGAAAGGTTTTTAATGACATATTTTTAGTAACGGACTCTGGTGACAATGTTGTCCTCCTGCTTTTAGATTTATCATCTGCTTTTGACACCGTGGACCATGACATCTTACTTTGTCGTTTGAAGCAATGGGGTCAGCGGTGTCAGCGGTGTCAGCGGTGTCAGCGGTGTCAGCGGTGCAGCACTGGACTGGTTTAGGTCCTACTTAGCCGAGCGTACTTTCTGTGTCCGCCTTGGTGACCACGTGTCCTCCTCTGCTCCTCTTCTGTGTGGGGTTCCTCAGGGCTCAGTCTTAGGCCCCCTCCTCTTCATGCTGGCTGCTCCCTCTTGGCTCCATTCTTAGACAGTATGGGATCTCCTTTCATTGTTATGCGGATGATACGCAGATTTATAAGGAGCCAAGATGGTCTAGTGGCAGGGCTTTTGACTACGGATCCGAAGGTCGCGGGTTCGCGCCCCGGCCACTACCCAGCTTGGGGTGTCTATGAGTGCACACCTATTTCTCCAGCTCCCCGAGCGCTTTCGGGCTGCTCACTGCACCACCTGGTAGGTGGTTGGGTTAAATGCAGAGACGAATTTCGTCTGTGTATGGGAACATACGCAGATGACAGGAATAGACATTATTATATATATATATTATGTCCCGCTACAGAAAAAGGACTCCAACTCTCTGGCCCCTCTGTTTTCATGTCTGGAGGACATCAAAGCCTGGATGGCTGTGAACTTCTTAAAGTTTAATGAGGGGAAGGTGATGGTTTTTGGAAGCTCCACTGAGACTCCAATGTCAATGTTGGTTCCTTGGCCCAATACATCAGACCTATTGTTACAAACCTGGGGGTCAAGATCGATGCCGGACTAAAATTAGAAAACCACATCAGGGCAGTTTTAAAACTACAGTAGTTTTTTTTCATCTGAGGCAGCTGGCTAAGGTGAAGCCAATTCTTTCTAAGCAGCATTTTGAAACAGTGGTTCACGCCTTTGTCACCACTCGGCTGGACTACTGTAACACACTCTATACAGGAATCAGTGATTCTTGTATCTCTCAGCTTCAGAGGGTACAGAACGCTGCTGCACGACTTTTAACTGGCACACGAAAGTTTGACCACATTACTCCTGTTTTAGCCTCCCTGCACTGGCTGCCCGTACATTCCAGGATTCATTTTAAAGTTCTTTTATTTGCTTTTAAAGCGCAAAATGGTCTTGCCCCGCTCTATCTGTCTGAGTTGCTGCAGCCATACACACCCTCTCAATCTCTCAGGTCATGTGAGTTTGTGTATTACAGTTAGAAAAATTAAGTAGAATTATTCATTTTGTGATGTAGTTTGAAGGTTATCATTGGTTGAACAAACTGTGAAATAAGGGGCAGATATAATAAGATTTCATCTTCTTTCTGCTCCCTTCATTTGATCCTACTTGTATTCTTGTATCTGATGAAACTGTCTTGTATTGTTCTTTTAAAACGAATGAATAAACATCAAATCAAACCAAAAATCAAATCAGCTGCTCCTGAGTGTCCCAAAGACAAAACGCAAGCTCAGAGGAGACCGTGCTTTTGCTGTGGCAGCTCCTAAACTGTGGAACAACCTTCACTGAACATCAGACAGGCCTCTTCCCTGTCTGTTTTTAAATCTCTTCTAAAAACCCATCTCTTCTCCCTGGCCTATGACACCATCTGAGATGTTGACTTTTAATCATTTTAGTCGCTTGTATTATCTGATTGTATGATTGCTCAAGTTTTATTAGGTGACTAATTATTTTAATCATTTTTATTACCTGATTGTGATTGTTTTGTTGTGTGTACAGCACTTTGGTCCTGTAGGTGTCTAAAGTGCTCTATGAATAAAGCTGGTGTGGTATGGTTGTACATGTACTAGTTGTTTATAATAATACTAATAAATAGTTGCTCATGCTCCCAAAAAGTGATGAAAAAGTCAACATTCAAAAAAAAAGTCTACATCAAAAGATGAAAAGGTTGTAAGCTCAATCATCCAGGTAGATCACAACAAAAAAGGTTAAATCATTTAACCATTTTTGTTTACATCAAAAGACGTGTACAGTATTTGTCTCGCCAAGGCCTGCTGTGTGCGCATGCGCATCGCCCTGAGAGGTGACGCGGGGTTCATCACTGGCGCTCTGCGGTGTGTTTGTTCTCTTTCCCTTTGCGTGCCGCAGCTTTTCCTGTATGGGCGGGGCTTGAATAGAGGTCTGTAGAAGTGACACGGAAAAAAAAAAAACGGGTCTTCATCGGCTTTAAAGTAGAGCTGTGAACGGGTTTCCACCAAACCCGTGGATCATCCGTGCTTATTTTAATCTGCATCAAACAAAACTTGGATGAGGAGGCTTTTAGCTCCTCCCGTGTTTCAATCTGATTTATTTAATCTGGGCTGTTCAGATTCATAGATCAAACAAAGCGGACCCTCGTATCAGTTTAGCTAGTTTTAGCCTTTTTACTCCGTTATTCAGCGGAAACTTTTTGGACCCAATGTCTCTCTGAATCCACAGAAACGTTCATAAAGCGTCATCTTAAGGTGAGTTTTGTCCCTTTTAACCAGTTTTTGTCATGGTCGAGCTACAAATCCAACGGTAGAAAGAATGCGTGTCCTCAGGCGCAAACTTTGGGTGTGGATATACAGTAGTTAGCTTCAGACCAGTTAGCTTCAGACCAGTTAGCTTCACGTCGATGAACGTTTCAAAACCTTAAAAAGCGGCTTTAAAACTTCACGGCTTCTTAAAGTCGTGTTTTTACATTAAATGAAGCCTCGCGGGTCGTTTTTATTTGGGTTTGGGATGAAAAAGTGGGCCAAAAGTTGCCGCTTTGAACCAGCAAAAAGGGCAGTCTGTGCTGTAAATATTTTATGTCACATCTGTGAAAAATAATTTATTTCTAAAGTCTGAGATCATTTTAAATATATTGGTTCTTCCTAAATTCATTTACTGCGTTTTTAATGACCGCAGTGGTTTAGATCGTGTTTAAAAAATTTACATTTTTATGTCCAGTTTTTCATAGTTTTTAGAATAAGCAAAGACTAGTCAAGTCATCTTTATTTATATAGCACAGTTTAAAACAGATAAACTGTTATCAAAGTGCTTAAGACTAGCCTTAACATTTGAGTAAATGTGTGTCAGGACTCACATTCTTTCTCATAAGTTGGCACTGGCGGTCATTTTAGTTTTGAATTGGCTCTAAAAGTTAATTATTTTTTCATTCATTCATTCAACCTTTATTTAGTCAGGTAAATCTTTTGAACCTCATGGGCTCATTTACGAAAGCGACCTGCTAAAACTAAAGAACAATGAACAGCAGTGATAGAATTTCATTAAACAATAAACAAACAAACAATAAACAATAGAAAACAAAAAGAGAGAAAAAAACAAAAGATTTTTTTTTCTTTTTTTAACAAAGTATCAAAAAACTAGCAAAACATTATAAGGTAGACGTATAAAATCAAAGACAGGAACAAATCTGCATTGGTTTTTGCCAGGATTCCAACAGATTCTGAAAACCATTTAGAGAAGTCAAGGTATTTATAGATGAACATCAAAAAATTCCTGCAAGTTTCATTAAAACTCCTGGAACTGATGAGATATTTTGCTAACAGCTGTTTTTACTGTTTTTATTAATCAGCTGTTGTTATTATTTTTTGTTTTGTTATATTTTATGCTTTTATTTTGTACAGCGCTTTGTGATTGTATCTATGATAAGTGCTATATAAATAAACTTTACTTACTTACTTTTCTAACAGACATAGCTGACTAAACAAGTTATTGTATACAGTAATCTGTTAGGGATCAGTCTCAGCTACTACCACATTGAATTTTACCTGATGTTTGGAGAATCAAAGCACATTAGTTTGATCTGTTTTGAATTACTGCTAAAACATTTGAATCTGACACTTAAACACTCCTCCATCCGTTAGAAGCAGCCCAGAGCCGGACTCTGGTGTGGTCAGACTACATTATGGACCGTATAACTGTGGTTTTGGACCCAGTAAGACCAGGACGTCTTAAAGCGGGCCACCTCGGTTAACCAGAACCTCAGAGCCTCTTGTTGAGCCTTGTTGCCCACAGCTGCGATTCACAGATGTTGAGTGCAAGTATGCGACGACAGGCTCGGTCTTGTCTGTGAAGAAATATAACCTGAGGGTTGTTTTTCATCCTTGTGGATTAAAGGATGGAGAGACGTGTGAAACTGGTCATTTGTGTTCCTGAAGTTCTCACTGCAGGGTGTAAAAACTGCTGACATACAAATAAAAGTGACTGCACAAAGTTACATTTTCTGTGAAAACACAGTCAGAATGCAGGGCTGCTGGACGACATTTCTGAAGAAGCTGAAACTGAGTTGTTAAAGCTAAAAGAGGCAGAACGCTAACTAAAAGCGTAATACAAGAACACAAGTTATTTAAATGACTTCCAAAAAAGTAACACAATGTTAGCTAGTAGTTAAAATCAACAGAATGCTAGATAAAAGCAGAAAAAGACTTTTAAAGTCCAAAAAGGCTTTCAAAATTAGCAAAGTGCTAGTTGCGAGTGGCAAAAAGTTAGCTATGAGTGGCAAAAGGCTAGCTAGAAAACTGCAACGAGCTAGCAAGGAGTAGCAAAAGGATGATAACAGGTGGCAAAAGGCTAGCTGCAAAACCCCAAACAGCTAGAAGTAGCAAAGGGATGGTAAAAGGTGGCAAAAGGCTAGCTGCAATTAGCAAAAGGCTAGCTGCGATTAGCAAGAGCTAGCTAGAAGTAGCAAAAGGATATAAAAGGTGGCAAAAGGCTACTGCAAAACCCAAAACTGCTAAAAGTAGCAAAGGGTTGGTAAAAGGTGGCAAAAGACTAGTTGTAATTAGCAAAAGGCTAGCTGTAAAACCCCAAACAGCTAGAAGTAGCAAAGGGATGGTAAAAGTGGCACAAGGCTAGCTGTGATTAGCAAAAGGCTAGCTATAAAACCCCAAACAGCTAGCTAGAAGTAGCAAAAGGATATAAAAGGTGGCAAAAGGCTAGCTGCAAAACCCAAAACAGCTAAAAGTAGCAAAGGGTTGGTAAAAGGTGGCAAAAGGCTAGTTGTGATTAGCAAAAGTCCAGCTATAAAACCCCAAACAGCTAGCTAGAAGTAGCAAAAGGAAATAAAAGGTGGCAAAAGGCTAGCTGCAAAACCCAAAACAGCTAAAAGTAGCAAAGGGTTGGTAAAAGGTGGCAAAAGGCTAGCTGTGATTAGCAAAAGGCTAGCTGTAAAACTCCAAAGAGCTAGCTAGAAGTAGCAAAAGGATATAAAAGGTGGCAAAAGGCTAGCTGCAAAATCCAAAACAGCTAAAAGTAGCAAAGGGTTGGTAAAAGGTGGCAAAAGGCTAGTTGTGATTAGCAAAAGGCTAGCTGCAAAACCCAAAACAGCTAGAAGTAGCAAAGGGGTGGTAAAAGGTGGCAAAAGGCTAGTTGTGATTAGCAAAAGGCTAGTTGTAAAACCCCAAACAGCTAGCTAGAAGTAGCCAAAGGATATAAAAGGTGGCCAAAGGCTAGCTAAATGCCAAAAATAACATAACGAGACTAAAATAAATCATGTATGCTGAAGCAGATTTCAAAGAACAATGCTTTTAAGAAGTTGAAACAATCTGTTTAAAGTATAAAAGTTTAAAAACCCACAAGTCTTACACCACATCTTCCAAATGAGCTGAACGTTTTGATTTATGAACTGTTAAAATAACCACAATAATAAAACAGTAATTACCGGTAATTACAAAAAAATCACATGGGAAAGTAAAAAATCAGGATACAGTATATGATCATTAAGGACTTTAGTTACATCGTCTTAATGACATGTCATGAAAACACGTCTCTGGTCTGGACTGGGAACACGGACTCGGATTAATAATTAGACACCAGGTTCGACTCGTCTGCAGACTACAGCCGGCTGTAAAGCACTGAGTCACTTCCCTCACTTACATTGTGTTTAAATAAGGAGTGCTAGTCGGCTCTGGAGTTTCCTGTCCAACTCAGAGGGTCGTTCAGCGTTACTCAACACCACGCCTTTATCTCCAACTCGTCAGATATGAATCATCGTTTACTGGCTTTGAGATGTGATGATTATTTATGCATCGATGTTAGAGATCCTCGCAGGAGACGGAATGAATGAACAAAACCTTTGGTAGTAATTAAAGGGACTTTTAGCCATAAATCTTGGACTCTGGTTGAAGAGAAACACCCTTTTTCTTTGAAAGTTTTTTCCCTGTACTGTATTACTGTATACAANTATGTCTGTGTATGTGCGTGTGTGTGTGTGTGGTATATGTGTGTGTGTGTGTGTGTGTGTGTGTGTGTGTGTGTGTGTGTGTGTGTGTGTGTGTATGTGAGTGTTTTGGCTGGTGTTCAAAAGGCGTTTTCCCTTTGTTTTACACAACTTTTCGACAGAAGCACATGAAAACGTTTAAATTTCCTCAGATTAAGCACTGTTTTCAAAGATTTACTTATATGAAACCAAAAACCAAAAGAACCAACTTTAAACTTCTTTCTTTCTGAACGTTCTAACTTCTGTGTGCTTATCTTAACAGGAAAAGGCTTTTCATCACAAGCGCTACTCGACCGCATGAGAAAAAGAAAAAACAGCAATTCTGTTCCACAACTTGCAGCTTCCAGCTCGAGAGACAAGTGAAAAAAGAAAAAAACTGCTGATTTTTAACCACTTTCTGCCATCTCACAATCAACTCAGAATCAACTCAGAACTGCCCTTCCAGCAAGATCACAAATTTCTACCCAACTGCTCAACAAAAGTTAACCATAGAATGACAAGTTTCCCACATGAACACAGCACTTACTTCCTAAAACATTCTCAACTTATCTCGAAACGTTAGACAGCATGACAGAAAATTCAAACAAAATTCAAACATAACACGCAGAAATTATACACACAGCAAAACTTAGTATATTCAAAACAGCACTATTGTATAACATGCGAGAGTGTGCAGGAATGCATTTTTTCAGACTTCAGTCACACAGCGCAGCAGACGAATGATTGCTCTGCAGTCTTAAAATAGCAACATGCACATGCCGCTTGAGGACAGAGGAGCAAAACTGCTCGTTTTTAATCTACTGCTTATTGGTTTTGTAAGAAATACATTTTTAGTTTATTCTACCTTTAGGTTTTAATTACAATTAAAGATGAAAATTTTAGTTAATATTTTAATATATTCTTAATATGTTATG
This sequence comes from Garcialebias charrua, assembly GCA_038048925.1. Lineage (NCBI taxonomy): Eukaryota > Metazoa > Chordata > Actinopteri > Cyprinodontiformes > Rivulidae > Garcialebias > Garcialebias charrua. The sequence continues at coordinate 7,679 of JBBPBX010078166.1, read as the reverse complement.
CAGGCCTTTTTTATTAATATTTTCTTGTCTACGGTTTATTTGTGTTTATTGTTATTATGATATTTGACATACTAGTATTGAATAAAGTATTTAATAAAGTTTTATCTGTTCTCCCACTGTGCACAGTTTTTTGTTTTTACAGGTTTTTTCTATTCAGTATATATTAGAACTTTTTACAAGCTTGTGTTTTGCATGTTTTGTACTTTACTAAATTTAGGTGTCAGATTTAACATACATAATATCTATCGCGTACAATCGGTCATTTTTCCACTTGACCCGATTACTGTAAATTACAGCTTTAACCCTTTTGCCCCTATAGGACAAAGGACTGGTAGATCATGCCAGCTTTTTCTCTTACGCCTGTTACTTTTTCCACAGTAAGTACACAGGACTGTAAACGTTTACAGCTTTTAATACAAACCGGTTAAACCAAAATACAGTTTTAATGGTTTAGATTAGTAAGTGCTTGCGAAAAAAACTTTTTTATTTTATTTAGTTTATTCAAACCTAAAGCACTCATTCAAAACTGCATTTTTTATATTGTCGACAAAATAAGCTGTTATGTATCCAATTTTTCCAAATTGACTGTGGCTTTTTAATCAAATTTTTTTTTTTTACTTTTACGTTTTCAACAGCTTCAAACTTGCAAGTCTGATGTTTTATTTAGATTCCATCCTAAATGGCAAAAGAGAAGTTTACTGTTTAAAAGTTAATAGCCCTGACCCCCAGCACACACCATCACCAGCCGAGAGGAGGAAGAATCGTTTATACTATAAAAATATATTTACCGAGGGCCCCACGACGCGTTCTCCTCCCAGCCGGCAAGGAACGTCAGCAGAGGTCAGATGGCTTGCCCCACGTTGGGCGCCAATTATGTTGAGGCTTCTTGGTTCATCAAGTTGTTAAAGAAATGACAGACTTTTATTCTCTTTAGCCAGCCAGAGGGAATCGTTTAATCGTCTTGAACAAAGAACATTACAGCCACAATCCTCTTTCAATTCTGACACTCCATTTCATTTATACACCAAATTGACGTCAACAAAAAGGCGTTTACTTCTCGGCAAAAGAACAGATGAATGTCTTCCCATCTAGGGGATGAAGACATGTACGGATGAATTTCTTCCCATCTATGGGATGAAAACATGTACGCACTTCTTTTAGTTTGAACTTTAGATAAACAGATTCGATCTGCTTCCCCACAAGGGAAAGGAGTTTTGCAGTAATGAGGGCTCTGCACGAAAATAAAGATTAATGGTTCTGTTTTGTAGGAAACTTTAACAGATGTTTATCCTGAACTTCAGCTGACCTAATGTGCTGGTTGTATCTGACTTTTTGTAGGAAACTTAGCAGAAACTTAGCAGATATTCTCTGAACTTCAGCTGACCTAATGTTCAACGTTTAAAACCAACAGGAGCAGCTCCTCTGGGGGAATCCCAAGGCGTTCCCAGGCCAGCCGAGAAACATAGTCCCTCCAGCGTGTCCTGGGTCTTCCTCTGGGTCTCCTCCCGGTGGGACATGCCCGGAACACCTCACCAGGGAGGCGTCCAGGAGGCATCCTAACCAGATGCCCGAGCCACCTCAACTGGCTCCTCTCGATGTGGAGAAGCAGCGGCTCTACTCCGAGTCCCTCCCGGATGACTGAGCTTCTCACCCTATCTCTAAGGGAGAGTCCAGACACCCTGCGGAGAAAACTCATTTCAGCCGCTTGTATCCGAGATCTCGTTCTTTCGGTCACAACCCAAAGCTCATGACCATAGATGAGGGTGGGAACGTAGATCGATCGGTAAATTGAGAGCTTTGCCTTTCGACTCAGCTCTCTCTTCACCACGACAGACCGGTACAGCGCCCGCTTCACTGCGGATGCTGCACCTATCCGCCTATCGATCTCACGCTCCAGTTTTCCCTCATTCGTGAACAAGACCCCGAGATACTTAAACTCCTCCACTTGGGGCAGGACCTCCTCCCCGACCCGGAGAGGGCATGCTACCCTTTTCCGGCTCAAGACCATGGCCTCGGATTTGGAGGAACTGATCCTCATCCCGGCCGCATCACACTCGGCTGCAAACCGCTCCAGCGAAAGCTGTAGATCACGATCTGATGAAGCCAATAGGACCACATCATCTGCAAAAAACAGAGAAGTGATTCTAAGGCCACCAAAACGGATCCTCTCAACACCTTGGCTGCGCCTAGAAATTCTGTCCATAAAAGTTATGAACAGAATCGGTGACAAAGGGCAACCTTGGCGGAGTCCAACTCTCACTGGAAACGAGCCTGACTTACTGCCGGCAATGCGGACCAAGCTCTGACACCGGTCGTACAGGGACCTAACAGCCCATATCAATGGGCCTGGTACCCCATACTCCCGGAGTACCCCCCACAGAACCCCCCAAGGGACGCGGTCGAATGCCTTTTCCAAGTCCACAAAGCACATGTAAACTGGTTGGGCAAACTCCCACGCGCCCTCCAGGACCCTGCTAAGGGTGTAGAGCTGGTCCAGTGTTCCACGACCAGCACGAAAACCACACTGCTAGCACTAGCACTTTGAGATTTTTATTAATGAAAAGTACGGTATAAATTGAATTTATTATTATTATTATTATTACTGCTCCTCCTGAATCCGAGGTTCAACTATCCGACGGACCCTCCTCTCCAGAACCCCTGAATAGACCTTACCAGGGAGGCTTAAGAGTGTGATCCCCCTATAGTTGGAACACACCCTACGGCCCCCCCTTTTTGAATAGGGGAACCACCACCCCAGTCTGTGTAAGGACCGACTGAACCCAGAGTGGTACGAGACCAGAACAGAGGCACAACTCAGAGTAACAATTATTTACAGTGTTTATTATGTACAGGTGATAAAAAGGGACACTTGGGGTCTTGGGAGTGCCTGGAAGAGAGAACAGGGTCAGGGTCCTACTGGTGGGATAGGTGGATCAAACTGATGCTCTGTTTGGTTTCTTACAGGGGATGTTGGGTCGGTGGGTTGGCAGCGAGTGGCAACAAGGCAGGAACTGGCAGACAAAGGCAGACGAAAACAGGATCCAGGGTTCACAAAACTGTGGACACAAAATCACAAGGTGAGCACTCTTATCAGACTGATACTTTCTGGCTGAAGTCATAAATACCGATTGAGGCACAATGCTCCAGCATTGGATCTCACTGGACTGCAGCCTTAAGTAGTGGAGCTCCTCGTTAGATGATGGACCGTCAGCTGGCGTCAATCAGCGGCCATCTTGGAGAGGGCGGCAGGGCTGCAGACAGTGGGATTCCGACAGTACCCCCCCCTCAAGAACCGCCTCCGGGCGGTCCGCAGCGCTTCTCCGGGTGAGCGGTGAAGAAGGCGGTGATGAGGCTGGGATCCAAGATGAACGAGCGGGGTATCCAAGACCGCTCCTCGGGGCCATAACCCTCCCAATCCACCAGGTATTGAAATCCCCGACCACGGCGACGAACGTCCAAAATGGCCCGGACAGTGAAGGCCGGGTGGTTGTCGATCAGCCGGGCAGGAGGCGGAAGGTCGGAGAGAGGGCACAGAGGGCTCTCGGAGACTGGCTTGACCTGAGAGACGTGGAAAGTGGGGTGAATCCGCATAGACGAGGGAAGTCGAAGGCGCACCGCAGAACGGTTGATGATCCTCGTGATCGGGAAAGGACCGATGAAACGAGGAGCCAATTTCCTCGTAGTGCCCCTGATAGGAATGTCCCTAGTGGAGAGCCAGACTTTCTGACCCACCTTGTACACAGGGGCCGTAGAGCGACGGCGGTCAGCAAACACCTTATTTTGAGCAGCAGTACGTGAGAGGGCTGCCTTCGTCTCCCGCCAGACCCGCCGGCAACGACGGAAATGGTGCAGGACAGATGGAACCAGAACGTTGATCTCCTGACTTGGGAACAAAGGGGGAAGGTATCCAAGGGAAGCCTCGAACGGGGACATACCTATGGCAGAGGATTTGTGTGCATTGTGGGCATACTCAACCCAACTCAGATGTTTGCTCCAAGACGAGGGGTTGCGTTCGGCGACGCACCGGAGGGCGGTCTCAAGTTCCTGGTTACACCGCTCGGCCTGACCATTTGATTGAGGGTGGTAACCCGAAGTGAGGCTCGTTGTAGCCCCCAGAGTGGTGCAAAAGCTCTTCCAGACCTGCGAGATAAACTGAGGCCCCCGATCTGACACAATATCAGAGGGGATTCCGTGAATGCGGAACACATGTGTGACAAGGAGGTTAGCCGTCTCAGAAGCAGAGGGAAGTTTTGGTAGGGGAATGAAATGAGCAGCTTTCGAAAAACGGTCAATGATGGTGAAGATGACAGTATTACCTTCGGAAGGTGGCAGACCCGTGACGAAGTCAACGGCGATATGAGACCAAGGACGGCCGGGCGTGGGCAAGGGTTGCAGGAGACCGGCAGGGGGCTGATTGCCGGTCTTATTCCTAGCACAGGTCGGACAGGCTGAAACATAGGACTTGACATCTTGGGTGAGCGTGGGCCACCAGAAATGAGTCTTGACCAAAGAGAGCATACGGGAGGTGCCAGGATGACAGGACAGTTTGTGTGAATGGAGCCAGTCCAATACCTTACTCCTCATATTAGAAGGAACGAAAAGTTTGCCAGGAGGACCCGTGCCAGGGTCAGGTTCATCCTTCTGGGCGTCCATAACGTCCTTCTCGATGGGCCAGGTGAGAACTCCCACGACAGAGACAGGTGGTATTATGGTCTCCTCAATGTCCGGAGAATCTGGGGAAGAAAACTGACGGGAGAGAGCATCCGGTTTAATATTTTTTGAGCCAGGTCTAAAAGTCAAAACGAAGTTAAACCGGTTAAAGAAAAGGGACCATCGTGCTTGTCTGGGGGTCAATCTCTTTGCCTCTCTCAGGTATGTGAGGTTTTTGTGGTCTGTCCATATCAAAAAAGGGATAGGAGTACCTTCTAACCAATGGCGCCATTCCTCTAATGCCAGTTTCACTGCCAATAACTCGCGGTTGCCAACATCATAGTTTCTCTCTGCCTGTGATAATCGTCGTGAGAAAAAGGCACAAGGGTGGACTTTGTTATCTTTGGGAGAACGTTGAGACAAAACGGCACCCACCCCAGAGTCTGAGGCATCCACTTCCAAGATGAATTGATGGCTAGGGTCGGGATGGCATAAAACAGGTGTAGAAGCAAATAGTTTCTTAAGTCTGTTGAAGGCTGCATCTGCATCGGGAGTCCACTTGAAGGTCTGGTTTATGGAGGTAAGTTGAGAGAGAGGGGCGGCGATGCGGCTGTAGTTCTTTATGAACCGCCTGTAAAAGTTTGCAAAACCAAGAAATCGCTGAAGCTGTTTTCTGTTCTCCGGAACTGGCCACTCCACGACTGCTCTGGTCTTCTCGGGGTCAGTTCGATAACAACCACTCTCGAAAATGAACCCCAAGAACGATACTGAGGTCACATGAAACTCACATTTTTCTCCTTTAACATATAACTGATTTTCGTAGAGTCTCTGCAAGACTCTACGTACGTGGTTGTGATGCTCTTTCTCGTCTCTAGAATAAACAAGGATATCATCTAAGTACACAAAAACGAAGTCCCCCAAAAAGTCACGCAGGACATCATTAATCAAAGCCTGGAACACAGCAGGTGCATTGGACAAACCAAAAGGCATTACCAAATACTCAAAATGTCCGAGTGGTGTCTTGAATGCTGTTTTCCACTCATCCCCCTCTTTAATCCGCACCAAATGGTAGGCGTTTCTGAGATCCAATTTAGTGAAGATGGTAGCTGACGGGAGTTGTTCATATATGGAATCGATAAGGGGTAATGGATATTTGTTCTTTACAGTTATATTGTTAAGACCCCTATAATCAATACATGGACGTAAAGTGCCATCCTTCTTCCCCACAAAGAAAAACCCAGCTCCCACAGGTGAAGTGGAGGGACGTATTATGCCAGATTCAAGAGATTCTTTGATGTATTTCTTCATAGACTCCCTTTCAGGTCCCGACAGGTTATACAATCGACTAGCCGGTAATGTGGCACCAGGTAGGAGGTCGATAGTACAATCATAGGGACGGTGGGGAGGTAGAGACAAAGCATGTTGTTTACTGAAAACAGGAGCCAAATCATGGTAGACAGATGGGATCTCAGAGACGTCTACTTCCTCGTGTGACACAACATCCGCAGGTTGACATGTGACAGCAGAATGAAGGCATTGTGCTAGACACCTATCACTCCATTTTTCAATTCTCCCCAACTCCCAGTTAATAGTCGGATTGTGCTTTTTTAACCAAGGATAACCAAGTATGAGTTGGGGAGTGGAGGCTTTGAACACAAAAAAATCAATAGTCTCATGGTGATTACCAGAAATGATCAGATGAAGGTCAGGAGTCTTTAGAGTAATCTGGTCTAAAGTTTCACCAGTAACCCCAGCTATACTGATGGGAGGAATCGCCAGGGTGGGTAGAGATAATCCTTGAACCAGGTCTAAACTAATCAAATTTTGTTCTGCACCAGAATCCAACAAAGCTGGAACAGGGTGTTGATTGTGGTGGATTTGGATGATTGTGGGCAATAAAAGTCGACAGGCGGAGGAGAGAGCAGAAGTGCCCACCAATATCTCTCTTTTCATTGGCGGGCGTTTTCGTTTCCCAGCAATGGACAACTTATCCGGTAATGCCCGGTCTTTCCACAATACATGCAGGCATTATTGTCACTGCGCCTTTGTCTCTCCTCAGGAGACAGATGAAATTTGTTTATTTGCATGGGCTCAGGTTCAGAAGATGAATGAAAACGTTCTGTGGGAACGACGTGACGAGGAAATGAGACGGGACCTCTGTCTCTCTGGGACTTGTAGTCCGAAAACGTGTTCTTGTAGGCGTGGGGCTCACCTGATGACGTGGCAAACCCGGAAGTGGAGCGATGACGGGAGTTGTAGTCCTTTTCCCTTCTCCGTTCCCGGAAACGCTCGTCGATAGCCCCCGCCATGTCTATTAGATCGTCAAAGCTCTCGGGTTCATCTCTCGCGGCGATCTGGTCCTTGATGGGATCGGACAGAGAATTTAAAAAAGTACCTTTAAGTGCCAGATCGTTCCATCCGGTCTGGGCAGCGAGGACACGGAACTCCAGGGCGTACTCCGCGACAGGCCGACTTCCCTGACGTAGTCCAAGGAGCCGCTTTACGGCGTTGGGTTGTTGTAGGCATAGATATCATATATACACTAGATAACCCATAGCTTGCTCCGGCGCAGGATTTAGGGCGGCCATCTTGGCGCTGTCGTCCGCTCCACTCAGCCTATATTTAATCAATCATAACACGCTGAATAGTAATGCTATTGTCACATATTTAAATTTTAGGCATACAGCAATTAAAACTGCATGTATAGGAACGTATAGTTTAGCATATTTAAATAATTTTGGTGGAATACAAAACTGTACTGTTTAGCAAGATACAACCAAAGATGCAATTTATTCACACACACATTATGTATACATATTCAGATACTGTATAATACATATATATTCAGATAAGCATATATATAACTATATAAATACATACTATATAACTATATATAGAACTATATATATAACTACTGTATATATATATATATATATATATATATATATATATATATAATATATATATATATATATATATATATATTAGATATATAGTATATATATATATATATATATATATACACACAT
>JBBPBX010078165.1:0-11602 GCA_038048925.1 Garcialebias charrua | reverse complement strand
CACACACACACACACACACGCACACACACACACACACACTGTTCTTTGCACAAGTCGTCTCCCTCTGGGAAGAGGTGCCTGAGATGTTGGTTCAGCCATACATCTCTGTCAAAATCTCTATGAATAAATTAACCTTTTAAAGATTAGTCCACCCTAATACCTCAGGGTTTTTTAAACAGAGGAGCACACACACCTACACACACACTTTCTGCGCCAAGGCTCACCAACTTCATGTTAGGGGTGGAACGAGAACTTTTAAAGGGACAGACTTATTTTTTCCTATCTCTGCAGTAGCTATAATGAGATACAAGATACTATTGTTTTGATTTTATAGTTTTTATGGTTTCTTTTTATGTGTTGTCAGCAGACAGCACTTTGGCCAGAGGTGTTTTATTAAAGTGCTATTTTTTATTTATTTTTTATAAAGTTGCATTGTATTGTAGTTATACTGTACTTGTGAGGCTCCAGTTTGTTTGTGGCTCAGCGGACTGAAGAAGTCCTTTGGATGAATTGTCTCAGAAAAAGACAAAAAAAAAAAACTTCCAGATGACCTGACTGAACATTGTTGGACTTTTACCTGGATTATTGAGCATGGACTTTGGTGTTAAGCAGACAATTAAATTAAGTTTGTGTGGACATAGAAATTAAGGACAACATGGATTCATGTGGGCGAAAGCCCCAATTTCAAAAGTGAATGACTTCTGATTTTTCTGATTTCTACATTCCGGATGATTGGAAAACAGCCTTTGTTCTTCCTCTGCTGAAGGGAGGTGACCCCACCTCACTGAACAACTACACGGACCAATCTCTAAACTTTAGCCAAGGTTCTAGAAAAGCTGATAAACTCTCAAATCAAAAATGATCTGGACTCATTTAACATCTTACCTCTCCATCAATCTGGTTTCAGGAAACAACACAGCACAACGACTGCTTCACTGAAGGTTCTTCTTAATGATGTTGTTGAAGCATTGGATGCCAAGAATTATTGTGCTGCACTTTTCTTAGACCTGTCTAAAGCTTTTGACATAACCTTACTGCCTTACTGCATATGCCACTTTTTGCCTCTATAACAACATCAACTACTACCTCATACATATACTGTGCACATTAACTCATACGCTGCTTTGCCACTTTGCAAATGTCAATGCTAGAAACCTTTAGTTTATTTTAGTTATACTTTTTATACTCTTTTTTTATACTAGTATGCAAAAACTCAGGACAGTATTATGTTCATTAAATGTTTAATGTTTTAGTTTTAGTTTTAGAGTTGGTGTAAATTTTCATACTCTTATACCACTATGCAAAAACTCAGGACAGTGTTAGTTTTACTATTTTATGCTTATGTCTATTATTATATGTTTCAGTGTTTCAATGTTTAGATGTTTACTGTTGCACCGAGGGACTGAGAGAAACGCAATTTCGGTCCTGTGTATGTCCTGTACAGTACATATTGCAGATCTGACAATAAAGTTGACTTTGACTTTGACTTTGACTTTGACTTTGACACAGTGGATCATAACATCTTGTGTCACAAGCTCTCAGAAATCGGTTTCAATGCAGATATGTTCCTGTTTTGATTTTCTACATCTACCTTATATTGTTTTTGTTGTTGTTGTTTTTGCTACTTTGATACATTGTTTTAATTTGTTAAAAAAAAAAACTGTATTTCTCTCTTTCTGTTTGTCTATTGTTTATTGTTTAAGGAAACTCTACTGTTGCTGTTCATCATTCTTTAGTTTGTAGCAGGTCTCTCTTGTAAAAGAGTCCTCGAGGCTCAATGAGATTAATCTGACTAAATAAAGGTTGCATGAATTTACCATTCGAAGTCAAGCCATAAATGCTAAAGCCACTGTTGAGGCCAGCTAAGATAACTGCGCAGGTTTCTGCAGTGTTGGCCTTCCTACTATGAGGATGTGTTTTGTGTATTAGAGGGACACACGTTGCCAACTGTTGTAGATTTGGAGGAAAAGTCAGCATAACGCTCCCAAAAATGTTCTCTGTAGGATACAAATAACACAATTTCACAAGAACATGCCTGTGTAGCCCCAAATTTTCCAAGATGGCACCCGTTTCTTCCTTCTGTTCCTGATTCACCTCCTCCCTTTTAAAATAAATTAAATTATCCAGATTGCCACAGTGTGGGTCAATGGCTCAGGCAGTGGCCTTTTCCTGAAAGCTCCCATTGCCAGGCTTGTCTTTACATACATAAATTAGCCCAGGAGTGCTTGGTTAAAACATGTCAGAGGCTAAACAAAGATTGAGCGATGAGGTCGATCAGGGGAGACAGAGGACCAGAAGTCCTGGTGAAACGGAGAAACTCTTGTCCTTTGCTGCTTCGTCGCTGACCCTAACCCCTCCCCACCTCCCTGTCAAAAACAGAGGAGGGGATGTCAAGTTCTCTGCTATGCAGATTGGCACAAGTTAGAGCTCAGGAAGTCCAGGAGACGCCTCTGCCTGCCCTGAGAGTGAAACTTAAAACCAGCAACGTAGCCAGTACATGTCATGCTCTCTCAGTCAAAAAACGGTTTATTTTCTGGGGAATTTCAACTTAAAAGCTGCTCTTCCAACATATCCTGATTTGTTTGAAAAAGCCAAGTGTACATGACTGGCCAACAAGGGTCCACTGTTATAGATTGGTTTTAAAATGATACAGGTCGATATATCTTTACAGTAATGTGTTTTTTGAATTTCCGAATCAAAAAGAAAAAAAATTAAATTATTTTTCATAAAGGTGTGTTGAGAGAGATGCAGAAAATATTTTAAAAGGAGTTTAATTTATGAAATGTAACTTAAACAAAACTATTCTTGCTCATTTATTGTTGAAGAGACACACGTTGATGTAGATTCAGTGATTTCCTTATATAGTCGTTTAAAAACGTGTCAGCGATAAACTTTTTAAACTTTCCCAGACATCGAATCTTTTCTGGATAATGGACTCTGGGTGGCAAAAAATATATATTTGACTAAAAAGTATTGATATTAAATTAAGTTTTAAGGATTGTGATTATGTTAAACTCAGCTCCATATGTAAATTAAGTTTAATAAATGAAACATGAACAGGTGTTTACACTCAGGTCAGATTTGATCCGGTTGTGTGGGCTGGACTCTGATCAATTCATCAAGCAGTGCTTTTTTTTTACCTATTTTTTTTTAAACAATTAAACATAATTCTTTTTTTTTTTTTAAACACCCAAAGACAAAACAAAATCGTCTCAAATTTGAAAACTATCAACAAGTTTAAATTTAAAAATCGAAACCTAGCACGTGAGCGATAATAACACGTGTAAAATGATATAATCTGCATACTGTACACTCCCATAATGGAGAAAAAAAAACTGTTTGCTGGTGATAAGATGATTTCTGGGGCCCGCCCTCTCCCCCGTCAACTCCTAAGGCAGTCATGCAAAAATGGTTCAAAACATCAAAGTTCATGCTCAATAATCCAGGTAAAAAATCCAACAATGTTCAGTCAGGTCATCTTTTTTTTTTTGCCGTGATGTTCCATCCTTCATCCAAAGGACTTCTTCAGTCCGAGGAGCCACAAACAAACTGGAGTCCTACAAGTACCACACTCCCATAGTGGAGGAAAAAAACAAAAACGGTTTGCTGGTGATAAAATGGTTTCTGGGGCCTGACCTCTCCCCCTCATCTAAGGCAGTCATGTTGAAATGGTTCAAAACATTAAAGTTCATGCTTGATAATCCTGAAGAAGTCCTTTGGATCAGTTTGGATGAAAGATGAAACGTCTCAGAAAAAAAAGTAACTGTCCAGATGACCTGACTGAACATTGTCTGTTTAACAACTGATTTACTGTACAGTGGGTCTGAACAAGAAGATTCATGTGTTTTTAATAAATTATCTTACAATAAGTCAATATCTTGAGCCTGTCGACTAAAAAACATGAACAAATGTGTTCATAAAAAATGTGTCAATCTTTTTACTTTGTTTCCAGGTCTGATCCACCATTTAATGCAAAAGAAACGATTGCCTGTACGGTAATGGATCACAACAGTTTTTGTTGATTCTAGTGAAAGGAACAAATACATTTAAAATATATTTACAAAATTAACATTTATTTACAAAATTAACATTTATTTATTTGCAAATCTCTTAATTGCACCAACTTTTAAGCTGTCAAAGTTTGGTGTTATCACCAGATTATTGCATGTTTGTCTTTAGTCCTTTTCCACGTATTCACTGGAGCTTCTTTCAGTTGTTTGTCTCGCAGGTATGTAATTCCTCAAAGGTCTTTCTCAACAGGTTAACTGTAGCTGAAGTCTGAAAACAAACTCAGATGGTCTAAAACAAACTTTTTCTAATGGAAAACTTGGATTTGGGTGTTGTGTTTTGGGTCAGAAACAACCTAAAAGGTGCATATATTAATAAAATTGCTCTATTGAAAAATCATGATTTCACAAGAACCCTTACTTTTCTTACTTTGCAGATATGAATGCAAACACTCAAAAATAATGACTGAAATGCAGATTTATTTTTAAATTTTTTTGTCTTGATGTCGAACCCCATTTTTCCGGTGTGCATAAAACTACAAGAACTGACCTTGTTTTCATGTATTTCTTACACATTTATGTAGAATGAGGGGAAAATTCAGTTTTTCCTCAGTAGGAGGCTCCAGAGATTACAGAATGCTTGTTTGAACTGATCAGGAGAGAACGGCAGTCTCTGTTGCCATGCCTCCGACATGGCTGGTTTTAGCAACAGTCCACTTATGGAAATGCTTGATTTGATATAGTGTCACTTTACTTGGCAGAAAGGAGTTTAATGCATTTTCCCTTTCTGCCACCAGCCACCACCACAGCTATAATCCAAGGAGAGTGAAATGTGATCCAGGGTTACTACGGTACTAGTGTTGTTAGAGCACCCTTCCTATTAAATATGTCTACGAACATGGACTGGAAATAAGAAATATGTAAATGCATTAGCAATCAGGTATTTTATTCAAGAACAAGTCCTATTATCTCATGTGCAGCTTGTGATCAATAGTAAAAAAAAAAATCTGCACAAACAGATTTTTTTTGTGCATTCTTTTTCCATTTGAATACTAATCACTTATTCAGAATTCATGCAAGTAGTTTTTACCATTTGCATTCCTTTCTGTGCACACAGTCTGTCAGTTTTTTAATCTTCAGTGTCACCCTTTCAAACTCAAAACTGTAAGTAGTAAATTAAGCATTTAGCACAAGCATCCAAAAGTTGTAATGTCTCAGTAACCTAAATTGTCAGCGCTCTCATGTTGTAGAAACCTGAAAAACTACAAGGCAGGGACAAGCTTTGCGAGGACTGACATGCATTAATGTTCTGAGCCTGCAAGCAGAATTCTGCTAGTAAAACGTGTTTGGTAGCAGTCCAAGATCCATACGGTGCAGTAATCACAGACACCAGCCAAGTCTGCTGAAAGCCAGAGGAAAACCGACTACAATGTTATGATGTAAGACATCCAACGTTCAATACTGTACAACAGAGCCAGTTGTGATTTCCTGCCATTTCCCAGAGCTTTTTTTTTTTTTAAACGTCGTTGCATTGTCAAGAAAACTTTATATTTAATTTCAGACTGCTAGCTATTGTGGAAACAAAAAAGGGGGTTGCAAGCTCCAAGTGGAAAAGTAACCGTAGCTTTTCAGCTTCTGTGTACAGCCCGCCTGCTGAGATGTAAGCAAAGGGAAAGACAAAGCCAGCAAAACAACAGCAGGCTCGGCAAACTGGACTGCAAATGCAGAGACCAATGATTCTCAAAAAAAAAAAACAATAAAACATGGCATTCTTTACATTTACACATTCGTCTGATATGTGCAGCTGCTCACATGCAGGTTAAGATGTGATGGTTAGAAATCTGTGGTTTTCTTCTGTTCAACGTTTTAAGGGGAGCATTTTTCCTGAAGGTCGTGCATCCTGTGCGAGCGCCGCAGGGAAGAAGTCCACCTGTGAGATTCCATGGGAAAAAGCAAACAGAACATCTATCTGTTAGCTTTTACAAACAGAACCGGAGTTCCTTCTAACTGAACAAATGGACCTGTCTTGAGTGAACGCGGGAGACAAAGGCGTTCTCGCTTTCAACACTCGCATCGCTGCAACCCCACCCTGGGCTGCTGCTGGCTGAAGACCAGTAAAATCGTTCAAACGTTTCCTCCACCCCAGAGTCTGGGCTAGTTCCCATAATCTCGCACTAGCTGAGACCTCAAGAGTCTGTCACCTTTCCTGTCACGCTCGGCTGCCTGCAGCCCATTGGTCGGCAGCAAATGTATTTCTCCCTGTCAGGGCCAATAGCGAGGCAACGTGGCTCAGCCCACTGTTTAGTTACAGTGACAAACATGCTGATTAGAGAGGCCCCGATGATGGATGGCTCCTCGCCAGAGAGCAGTCCAAGTTTTTTAGCGGGTCACAATGGGCGTGACACTGCACAGCCTCTCTCTCTGTTACCCCATTTTCTTTCTGTCCTCTCCTGGCCGACAGACCCCTCCCCCGCAGGTCACGCTCAAAAGGTCAGGAGCGAACGGGCAGCCTCTGCATATTGCCGGTACATCAAAATGACCCTGTTTGGAGTCATATTTGTAGACACTCCATCATCATCATCATCATCATCATGGCTGCTCCAACTTCTCTATTCCCTTCTTCCCTGTGGCCATTTTTTGTTTCTCGTGTGCTCCCACTCATGGTAAATGGGATGGTAAACAACACTGCTGGTTTATTTAAACTGACCAGTCCTTTTACGCTGGTGCGGATAGTCATGTGCTCTTTTCTTTAATTCAGGTGCTCTTGGAGTTGTATTGAATTTATTTCTACCAACTGGAGTGTGCAGCTAGCAGAGTGTGTCGGTGATCGAGCTATTCTTGTGAAACCATTCTATTTACAAATGCCACTTAATCACGTCTGCACCACTCAGACCACTGCAGGGAGCCTCTGCAACGATTCAAAAAGATTTTAGCTGATATTCGCACTGAGCCCAAGCTTCTGCTGCTGGTACATTTTATACATCTACATGCACATTGTGTGTACTATTTGCAACATTTGAACGTGTCATTTTAATATTTGCTCGGTAATAATGAATGCATATAGCAGATTATTAGTTATTTTTTGTTCTAGAGTTGAGCCCTGTTGCTGCATGGTTTCAAGCATGGAATGACAGATGTTGAACCTAAGTAATGATTTTAATTGTGCAGACAAGAGCCGGTTCTGTGGAATCCAAGTCCTGAGGCCCAACTTCCAGCTCTGCACCAGTATGTCGTGCCCAGCAGCACACTGAGTGTGTTTGAGGGAAGCAGGAAAGCAACTCATTTATATTATTTTTGAAGCAGATGCTTCACTGTATAAATGACCTTTAACTGCAACATTCATAAAGTGTTATTGGATTGTTAGTGGTGGGGTCAAGAAGTGTGACCCTGGAGGTCTGAAGCCAGATTTTCTCTCTTCGTGGTACCTTCCCTCTCTACCTTCTCACAATTTTTTTTTTTTATCTTTCTGTTTGGACGATGCAGTGACATCCCAGCATCTCAGCTTTAAATTGGATGCAGAGAGTGAGAAGTTCAGCAGTGGCCCTAGGCAGTGAATATTTTTCCATTTATTCATGGGGAGTGGAAGGAAGGTGTGAGGGGGGAAACAGCACGACGGAGCTTTAGGGCCATGCTAAGAAAAAATAAATAAAATCCATACAATTACGAGAATAAATTTGAATAAAGTCTTAATATTACGAGAATAAAGTCATATGAGAGTTTTTTTTAGCTCTTGTTTATTTATTTATTTATTCTTGCCCATGAGTCAGATCCATGACGCGACCTGTCAATCAATCCAGTAGGCGTATCAGCAAATGACCCTGCACAGACCTCAACTGCAGCCCAACAGAGCGTACCACCTTACTGTAAGCAGATTCAAAGTCCTGATACTGATAATAATCTGATGCTGATGTGCTAACAGATTAACTATCTCCTATTTGGAAAACCGATACCAAAGTATAACTTAACAAGATGCTCAACATTCGTCATTTTACCACAGTTAAAATGCAGTATAAACCTGCTTTATCGTGTCGGAGTTCAGATAATATTACGACTCGTTTAGCTTCCGACTGGTCATTTGCTGGCACGCCTACTGGATTGATTGACAGGTCATGTTGTGGATCCGACTCCTGGAAAAAAGAAAATAATAACGACAGTTGTAAAAAAAAAAAAAGTCTCATATAACTTTATTCTTGTCATTTTATGGCTTTTACATTTTTTTTAAGTGTGGCCCTAAAGCTCCGTTATAAAACAGAACTGGCAAAATTTTAAAAATTTAGTAACAAGAAATCAAAATACTTCCTTCTGTTTGTATGCATGCTTAGCCCAATCTCATTTAATCTCGTGGTTGAGTGACACTTGGCTTTGTTGTAGTGGAACCCCCTTCAGTTATCTGCAAGAAGTTCATTTAAATTATTAGATCCTTAAGATAATAACGATTTTTAGGCATATTTAATATCTAAATCAAAGATATCTGAGCGGCTCTAAGCAAGAAAAAGAGCATCTAGGATGTGTGTATTGCATAAATGATTGTGACGTAGTTTTAGTTACAGTACTGGTGTGTACACACGTTGGAAAATAACCTCTTTTCTTTATATACTCATCCACTTGGGGCTTCCTGTAAAAGCACGTCTAGTTATTTAGTTACATTTATGACAAGTGACAAAGCCTTGACAGTTATGATCGTTTTTGTACTAACAATGTGATTGTCAAGGATCGTCTAATTAATTTAAAGTTTGGAACATTTTAGACTTTTCCATTTTTCATGTTGATTTGAAGACATTTGACTTCTCATTCAAAAAGCATTCCGATGGGTTTTGATGGAGATGTTTTTGAGAGAGTGCCATGGTTATAAAAATGTCAAGTATCCAAAAAACCAACCTGACTGCTTCAACTGAATTTGTTCGGATTACAACGTCCCAGAGGACTGAAAATCTATACCAGCAAATTGTCAAAGAGCTATTAGCCAAAAAGCTGTCTTATATTGATCAACTGAAACAACATTGCTAAGAATCTGCAATAGATCCTATTTTTATTATTTCTGGAGAAAAAATATTCACAGTCATTACTATCAACGTCCAAAGCTTTTATTAAATTATAATGTATTTACTTGAAGCTTGATACTTATGCTTTTGTGATTACATAGTATAATGTTCTCATTTTTAAAAGGCAAATGTGCACTACAAGCCAAGTTTCTGGCCATTAGCTCTTTGAGATTTGAAAAGCAGAAGAGTCGTTCAAAACCTCCTTAAACTCAAACTACACACAAATAAAATCAAAACCAATTTTACTGGATATGATTTAGATTCAGATATTGCTATGGCAGTGCTTTGGATGCTTCAATGTTATCTCATTGTTTTTATTACAGTGATTAGAAACTACTGATTGATGGATTGATTGATTGTATCTGTGGTGAGTCTACCCACAGAAATCACAATGTCTAACTCACAGGACCAATTAGATCTGTTGCTAATGTCTTGATTTCAGGCCATTTAAGACATCCTAAATGTTTTTTGTTCATGCCATGGCCAGCTGGAGGTTTTCAGGATGGAAAAACAGGATCAGCTCCAGGTACCAGGTACCTTCAGTGTTAATACAGTGACTTTTTGCACAGATGAAATAAACAAAACAAAAAAAGCTGACCTACAATTAATAGATGAGTTTAGTCACCAGAGGTCATGTGTTATTTCACTGTGTGCACAGTGTACACGTGTGGTGACGAAAGGTGTTTGCTTAAAAATTCCTGGCTGCAGGAAATCCTAAACTCTGGTCCAGTTTCTTTATGTGTATTTTCCTGTTTATGTGCACTGTATAACTTCACCTTGGACTGAGAGGAAGGACAGTTATTAAGCAATTATTACGTTTGCAGATGAGACATAAGTCACTGGCCTAATTGAGAAATATGAGAAAAGATCAAATGGAGAGGATGTGAACAACATCAAACGATAACTTAGAACTGAGCACAAGGAAATCCAAAGAGATGAATATGAATGTTCAAAAAAATAATTAATGGGGAACAAGTTAAATAAGTCACTTCCTTCAAATACGATGCAACATGGAAAACTAAAACATCATTCATAACAAAAAAGACGGTACTTTCTTGAGATCTCTGTAACAGATGAATATAGCTGAAGAATTATTAATGTCCTTATACCGATGTGCCCTTGAAAGTGAGCTCACATATGCAGTCACGGCTTGGGAGTTGCTGAAATGAAAAAAATCTGTAGAGTACAGTATTTGGACAGCTGCAAACATTACTAACGATAAAACTTTTCCACCTGAGAACAGATGTATCCCTGAAGATGTCTTCTTAAAAGAGCACAGAAAATCATCAAAGCCTCTTGTCGTTCTGCTCTCGCCTTATGCCTGTTACCCACTGCCCCCTTTGTCGAGCGGCCGAAGCGGCCGGTTTACATTCAAAGTCTATGGAGGAGACGCGTGGAGTCACGGCGAACAAGGAAGCGGCGCGATTCAAGTGATCGAAGCGGCGCGGGGGCAGCCTGCACACGCACGCGCGCGTCGCCGTCGAGCCGCCGACGTCCCAAATGTTGATCTCTGGCGGCTCGACGCATCCGGCAAACAGTCGGGAGAGCCTCGCTATCTGATTACACAACCACAACGGGACTTTTTTCGGACTTTTTAAACTCACCGGATCGAGCCTCCAGGAATTGGACCCAAACTCCGGTAAGAAACGTGGCATTTTTACAGTTGCTGCTGACAGGCTGCTGTCCTCTCCAGTGTAGATCACCCCAAACATAAAAAAAAGTTTTAATCTCATCGAAGACCGTCGGAGGTGCAGTTAAAACAACAACTGAACCCGGAAAACAAGCCAGAGACCCCTCCCTCTGCTACCCCCTAGTGTACGTCATCAGACGGTGTTCAGTGGTTCAGTGGGACCGTGACCAGCGGCCAAAAGGGGACGGCAGGCGCGTTTCGAGTTGTGCAGTGGGTAACCGGCATTAGTCACACTGCTGCTTTCTGGAATTCACCACCGGACAACAGAAACAAGGACCACAAGGCTAAAGAGAAGCTTTTATGTTGAACAGCACTAAGTCTTGAACTTTTATCTCCCTCTTGTAGCATTTTGTCATTTAAATAGTAAATGGACCATACTTGTCAAGGATGGGTGTGAATCACGACAGTACTTATATACCATCTTTCTATCTTATTGAGATGCTCAAAGTGCTTTACACTACAATCTATGCCCTCATTCACCCATCCATACAACACTCTACTATAGCTATACAACAAATAATCAGTGCTTTAGCACATTCATCCACTGATGGGACACAGATTGGAGGCAATGAGGGGTTCAGTGTCTTGCCCAAGGGCACTTCGGCATTTAACTGCTGGTAGAGTTGAAATCCCAACTCTTGCATTGGAGGACGACTGCTCCAACCACTCAACCACAGCCAAATAATAACCACAGCCAATAATAATTTAATACCAGTGGTGGGATGTAACTAAGTACAAATACAAACAAATGGTTTTCAGAATCTGTTGGAATCCTGGCAAAAACCAATGCAGATTTGTTCCTGTCTTTGATTTTATACATATACCTTATAATGTTTTGCTAGTTTTTTGATACTTTGTTAAAA